>DF367313.1:7415-17640 GCA_000787875.1 Solanum virginianum | reverse complement strand
TTCATTTGCTCCAATACTCCCCATGTACACTGGAGCCTCTATACCCATTTAGTACTCAGTCACCAATATAGACTTCTTTCTTCAGCTTAAAGTCATCTCGATATCCTATCAGTCCATTACTTACCAAATTCACATACAATTCCTAAACTCATCTCAAACTTGCTATTAAGTTATCTAGTATTATTCTTCTCGAACACACCCCCATAAGTCCACACTAGTTGTAACCATAGAATCATCCCCATACATGGTTTACACACGTAACGGATGCTATAAACCTTGAACAATGAATTTAATATCGATGAAAGAACCATCCATTCATTTCATCTTTACATAAGTTCCTTAGATCACACTCACACAAACTTTAACATGAGTTCCATCATAAGTTCAATTGTATTCCTTCCTACATCACGACCCAACCTATGGGCTGTGACTGGCACCCAGTTGGGGTGCCCGAACCACATAAAAAAACCAAAGTCCCACCTAGGTTACTATTTATCTATGAAAATTTTGGCAGAGTTTCCTCTGTTTTTCTATCTAACGAAAAATCAGATTAACTCTACTAACACAGGAACAGGGGATGGTTATAATTAACTGACTCATAGATATACCAGGTCTGCATATATTACCAGGAGTTCCACTATATAAACAGTTGTCCCCGAACAATATCCGAAAGCAAGCCCCTTCTTTACACTTGTAATCCGTAACATGATGTCTCGCCGTGACCTTCTCTAGTACCCAGACTGACAGCCAACCTCACTTATTCAGCACATATATATGCTATACCTACTTTCTAATCTGACCCTGCAAAACTTGCTCCACTGAGCATCTGATGTCTTTATCGAGGACATATCTGACATCAAAGAATGCTTAGTAGACAAAAATGGGGGGTTACCCTACTAACACCGCGCTAACGCATGATCTACGATCAGATGAAAGGAGAATTATCCTAAATGTCATATAGCCTCCTGTTTATAAATGTGGTACAGAATGATAAGTTTGCCCGTGTACCAAAAGTGGCTCCGGAGCAAAGGAGCTATTCACACTGCTAACAGGAGTCCCTAGTTAGTGGCCCGCTACTCTGATCGTAGGTACCTGTGGGCATGAAACGCAGCCCCCGAAGAACGGGGGTCAGTACAAAAGTTCCAAGGACTAACTGCTTTGATACCACTTCTATCACGACCCAACCTATGGGCTGTGACTGGCACCCAGTTGGGGTGCCCGAACCACATAAAAAAACCAAAGTACCAAATATGTAAAGCAGCATAGTACAGAGTATATATATCCATCAGGACAAGTATAAAGGCAAAAATATAGTAGGGACTGGTGTACGTAAAATAGCAACAATCCTCGCGGTAAGCCCATATTCACAATAATGACATACTTACTTTTAAAAAAGAATCCAAATTAGGATTATAACTCACCACAAGGGTTAGAAAGCCAAACAATAATGACATACTTACTTTTAAAAATAATCCAAATCAGGATTATAACTCACCAGGGGGGTTTGAAAGCCAGCCACAACAACTAATGTAGGATACATGAAATGCTATAGCATCGGTGGCTAGGGAAAATCACCACAAGAACATCTGAATAAGAAAATCAATATCTGAATGACAAAGACAACATTAGATCCCTCAAACAATTACAGCAAGTTCACCATATACAATTTCAATATCAATAGCTACGGACAAACGACTTTCTTTAATTCACAGCAAGGTTTCCAACCATAACACAAGTTTTTCTAGACTTTTCACATACTTACAAATTGAATATCAAGAATATTACTTTTGTTGTGCAAATTATCAAACTAAGGCAAAAGGTACAACGGTTGAATGCATACTTGATATCTCCAAATACTTAGTACCAGAACAAATGGCAACTCTGGCAAGATGTACAATGGTCGAATGCATACCTGATATCTACAAATACTTAGTACCACAACAAATGGCATATAGCAAACAAATCCAAGTATAGAGGCAAATGCATACCATGCGAAAGTTGGACCGCTCGGATTATCGAGTCGCGCCCACCGAATATATTTCCTGGACTGCTTGGAATATCGAGTCCGGCCCACCAGGAATGTATTTTGGACCGCTCAGATTATCGAGTCGCGCCAACCGGATATATTTCCTGAATCGCTCAGATTATCGAGTCGCGCCTGGCGTAATACTAACACTTGGATAGGTGAGCTGAGGAGAACTGTGGCCCAGCACTCATGTACTATAGTCCATCATATTAAATAGATCAATCAGAGCACAATGCCAAACATAATGTGATGTCATACAAAACATGATACCAACATGACATACCAAACATAATATATTGCCAAACATATCATGATGCCAAATTTGACATAATGCCAAACATACCGTAGTGCCAAACATGCCATAATGCCAAACATACCATAATGTTTACTTTCCCAATCTTTTTGACTTGTCAATCATTTGTAAATTAAAGCTTTTATGGTGAATTGGCAGGGATTTATGTGACTTAAATTCCCAAGTGACTTGAAAGTTTCATTTCTCACTATATCATAGGATACAAAACATAGCTAAGCATTAAATGCTTCAAACTATTATATTGTTATTATTGATCCAAAATAGTAGCAAATTGTTCATATCCGCTAATAATGCATAGGTGACCTTAAACTCGTTTAGACTTGTCCAGCTTTAAATAAAAGGCGTCGCATTCTTGGTCTCCAACACTAAGTAGGAACTCCCTTGGTCACAAGAGAGAGATCAAACGTACATAACTCAATTTTTGTGTTAAGATCCTAAGGTATTGTGACTCTTGACACTTATTGAATTTTAATAGTCAAACGCATTTGTGCAAAAATTGAGAAGCTTCACGTGATCACGTACATAACTCAACTTTTGTGTTAAGATCCTAAGGTATTGTGACTCTTGGCACTTATTGAATTTTAAGAGTCAAACTCATTTGTGCCAAAATTAAGAAGCTTCACGTGATCAACAAACTTATCATTAGCTAGTTCCTTCAAACTCACTCTCATTTCTCATTTTCCTAAATCGTATGAGTATAGAATATCACTGCGGTCGATAAGGTAGCTAATGTTAAGTCTAAATTGGAGATATAAAGAATTATTCAAATGTTAGCATACTTAATGTTTTGAAACTAATCATGCCACAAGGGGAAAAGCTTTACATACCTCTCCTCCTTTGCTAAGTGAGCTCCAATGGTAAGTCAATTCAACTTTATTCTTCCTAACGCCCAAAGTCTACAATTATGTAACAACGAACATTATTCATTAAACTCCTTTAAGACTTTAATTACTAAACTTCCTCTAAATGTTTACAAAAATTTTGCCAGTATATCCCGTTAAAAATAGCCATCCTGGGGTTCCAATTTGACCCCTTTTTATCAACAACAACAACCACAACAAGTATAGAGAAAATAAGAAACCATTTCAAATCCTGAAACTTCATGAATTCGCTAACGAACCATATTTCATACCATAATTGAAAAACAGGGGCAGCATGTCCTTATTTACATACCCAACGCATTCAAACGCTTCTACAAGCTCCAAGGGTCCAATTATATCACTTAAGCGCCAACCGAAACTTTAAAACATCAAAACGCAACGTTTAATCCTTTTAACAAAAACTATACCTAATGCATTCCAATGCTTCTACAAGCTCCAAGGGTCCAATTACATCACTTAAGCGCCAACCGAAACTTTAAAACGTCAAAACGCAATGTTTAATCCTTTTAACCAAATCTGAAAAAAATTGGGCAGCCTATAGTTCACATACATACTTAGCATACTCAAACAACTTTAAATACTCCAAGGATCATAACGCAACACTCCAACGCCCAACACGAACTTCCAATGTAAAAACGCCACAATTCTTTACTTTCTTACATTTATTTTCAACTAATAATTCAAGAATGAATACCAACCATTTCCAACATTCCTTTTACCTCACAAGAATCATTTTTATACTAGACAAACATAATTACAAGGCTTTAAAACAACACAATTCCATAAACCCAAAATTCCACAATTTTGAACTCAACTATCCAATCTTGTAACTCATTTTAAACAACAATTTTCATGGTTATTCTATCAATTTTACACCCTACAAACCATTAACAACCTTTAATTTAACTCAAAGGAAGAGAAAAATCAACCTACCTTTAACCCCTTCAAGTTGTTCAAATCATCCATACCGACTTTCCGAGCTTTTTCTCGACAATCTAACGCTACCACGCTACTTGGGGGACCCCATATACTAGGCTTGTAGCGTCAATAGCAATAGAATCGAAGAAAAATGAATTAATACACTTAAGTTCCAATTTTTTTTTTCTTTTTTTTTCCAAAACTTACAACCTTGGTCCTGGAAATTCCAACTTACTTCTCGAATTCTCCAAAAATACACTTAAGTGTCAAATTTCCCGAAAGTTACAATATTAGCCCCAAAGTTTGAAATGATTCCAAAACACAATTATACGGGTTCTAACAGATCTCTTGAATTCCTTCTTTGCAACATATATGTATGTATATATAATAATAACAATAATAAGGAGAAGAGTGGAGAAGCTTCTTGAATTCAGTTACAATATTAGCCCCAAAGTTTGAAATGATTCCAAAACACAATTATACGGGTTCTAACAATATACTGAAGACTCTTGTGATCTGTATAAACATCAACATGTACACCATACAAATAATGTCTCCAAATTTTTAAAGCATGGATTATCGCAGCTAACTCCAAATAGTGCGTGGGATAATTCTGCTCATGCTTCTTTAACTGTTAGGAGGCATAGGCTATCACTTTGCCGTGTTGCATCAACACA
Source organism: Solanum virginianum (assembly GCA_000787875.1). Lineage (NCBI taxonomy): Eukaryota > Viridiplantae > Streptophyta > Magnoliopsida > Solanales > Solanaceae > Solanum > Solanum virginianum. Next base: position 12,825 of record DF367313.1, on the reverse strand, counting down.
TACCCCAAACCTACACGAGAGGCATCGCGATAAACTACGTAACCATTTGGACCTTCAAGAAGAGTTGGAACTAGACCTGTGGTCAGCTTCTCTTTCAATAGCTGGAAACTGCGTTCACAGGCATCAGACCATTGAAACCTCGCCCCTTTCTGCGTTAGCCTCGTCAGAGGCACCGCAATAGAAGCAAACCTTTCTACGAACCTCCTGTAGTAACCTGCTGACCCTAGAAAACTGCATACTTCAGTCGGCGTCGTAGGTCTAGGCCAATTTTTCACGGCCTCAATTTTCTGAGAGTCTACCCGAACACCATCAGCTCCTATCACATGCCCCAAGAATGCTACAGAAGATAACCAAAATTCATATTTGGAAAATTTGGCATATAACTTTTGGTGACAAAGAACACCAAGCACGCTCCTCAAATGATCTGCATGATCCTGCTTCAACCGAGAATAGACTAGAATATCATCAATGAATATAATCACGAACACATCAAGAAACGATTTGAACACTCGATTCATAAGGTCCATAAACACTGCCGGGGCATTTGTTAGGCTAAAGGACATTACCTGAAATTTATAATGCCCGTAGTGAGTTCTAAATGCCGTTTTAGGGATGTTTTCTTCCCGCACCCGAACTTGATGATAACCAGATCGTAAGTCTATTTTTGAGAAGTACTTAGGTCCCTGCAACTGGTCAAACAAATCATCAATCCTGGGGAGGGGATATTTATTCTTAACAGTTACCTTATTCAGCTATCGGTAGTCAATGCACATCCGCAGTGACCAATCCTTCTTTTTTATAAATAATACCGGGGCTCCCCAGAGACGAACTAGGATGAATAAAGCCTTTCTGTAGCAAGTCCTTCAACTGCTCTTTCAATTTCTTTAGCTCAGTTGGTGCCATTCTATACAGAGGAATTGAGATAAACTGAGTGTCAGGTAGCAAATCTATAGCGAAATCTACTTCCTGCTCGGGAGAAAGACCGAGAAGCTCATCCAGAAACACATCCGAAAATTCATTTACCATAGGAATGGACTTTAGGGTTGGAGGCTCAGTATTCAGGTCGTGAACACGAATCAGGTGATAAAGGAAGACTACACACAACCACCGAGCAGTTTCTATAAACTCTGTTAACAACAATAGATTCTCCTATCGGTGTCAATACTTCACAGGGCTCTATAGGTTTAGACAACATATCAATAGTGCAAGCAACCAACGAAGAAATGTATGATAAAGTAGAACCAGGATCAATCAACATATATGGCTCGTGAACAAACATATAATATACCTGTAATAACATTAAGTGACGCCTCCTGGTCCTACCGGCTCGATAAAGCATAGATGCGGTTAGCAGGACCGCTAGAACTGGAAGCTCCACCACGACCCCTACCATGTCCTGCTGTCGATGGAGTACCTCATCCCGTAGGATGGATAGCAACTGAAGCAGTAGAGGAAGCTCCGACTGCACCTGAGGTCTGGGCCGTCCCCTCTACACCGCCCCTCTCGGGACAGTCTCCCATCAGGTGACCCTGGCGTCTGCAAGCAAAATAGGCTCTCGTAGCATGGAAGCACTCTCCTGGATGCCATTTCCCGTAATGCTGACATAGGGGACTAGATAACCCTGGCTAGCTGCTAGGGCCTAGTCCTATCCCTGACTGGCTAGCACCTGCTACTCTCCTGCTAGGAGTCTGAGAAGGGGTACTCCGTGATGGTCGAGGGGGATGACTGCGCTACTACTGCGGCTGAAACTATCCACCTTGATACTTCGAAGCAGAACCAGCTGATCTAGCTCTCTTTGCATTCCCTCTGTCATCTGTCCTCTCCATCTGACGCCCTCAGTGACGACCCTCCATCCCCTAGGCGTGCACCTAAATACGAGCAATGTCTACCCCAGCGTAGGCCGCCATCACCATGTAACTATCGGCATAGTAAGAATCCAGACCCATAATGTAACGACGAATCCGATCAGACATGCTGGACACATGGGTCGGTGCATAATGAGCCAAGGAGTCGAATTCCAAGCTATACTCCCGGACTGACCGGCCTCGCTGCCTTAACATCAAAAACCTGACTTCTTTAGCGCGTTGAATTTCAGGAGGTAGAAAATGGGCCACGAATACCTCTAAAAATTTGCTCCAAACTACAGGCGGGGCACCTTCCTTCATACCAGTTAGTTGCAAAATCCTGCAATCTATAGGCTGCCAACTCCACGATTCAGTATCTGACGCTCTGACTACCCTTAAGGTCCTATGCACCTGTCATATAAACTCTTGGGGATCTTCAGAGGATTTGGAACTAGAAAATTTAGGGGGGCCACAGGCTAGGAAATCTCGAACCCGTGTACTGTCTCACCATGCTACCTGACTACTTACAGCCTCCTGCTGATAAACCAGGTGCACCACCAGCTGGGTCAATAACTGAACAGCTTCCCTTACGTCCCCCGTCTCTATACCTGGCTGAGCAGCTAGAGGTGCTGGTGCTGTAGCCTCAAGAGTGGATGGAGTGACCGAGATCGTTGTAGGGGGTACTTCCTCTGGTTTGGGCTGCCCATGAGCCCTAGCAACTCCTTGACCTCTATGGGCCCCACATACTGTTGGAGGATTGCCCCTACGGCCAACAGATGCTCTCTTTGGCGGCATATCTGAAATCAAATAAGTTTATGTCATGGTGGGACCAATCCTACTAACATCGCTCTAACGCATGATCTAGGATCAAACAGAAAGTGGCATCCTAAGTATCCCGTAGCCTCCAGTTTATAGATGTGGTGCACAACACATCCATAAATAGGACTCTATTGGACTCGGTCTGTGGACACTTCGAGGACAAACTGCTCTAATACCACTTCTGTCATGACCTAACTTATGGGACGTGACATGCACCCGTTTGGGGCGCCCGAACCACATAACCAAACTAGACTCTGATACAAGTTACTATTCATTTAGAAAAATTTCGGTACAGAATGTTCAAACTGGTGGCTAAGTCCCATACACACGACATATATACATGATACACAAACTAACTGATAGGACCCATACTCACATCATGTCCACAAACCTCTAATACAGACATACAGAATCAAACGACGGGACAAGGCCCCTGTCATACCCAAAAGTGAAAGTAGTACAAAGTAATAACAAAGTAAGTATACCAAAATGTAGCTCCGAAGCAAGATAGCACTTCAGACTGCAAACTGAGGTCCTAATCTGGAGGTCTGGTACCCTATGCGTCTAAACCTGCAGGCATGAAACGCAGCCCCCGAAGAAAGGGCGTCAGTACGAAGGACATATCAAATATGAGTCCCACACACACGGCATATATACATGATACACAAACTAACTGATAGGACCTATACTCACAACATGTCCACTGACCTCTAATATAGACATACAGAATGAAACGATGGGACAGGGCCCCCGTCATACCTAAAAGTGAAAGTAGTACAAAGTAATAACAAAGTAAGTATACCAAAATGTAGCTCCGAAGCAAGATAGCACTTCAGACTGCAAACTGAGGTCCTAATCTGGAGGTCTGGTACCCTATGCGTCTAAACCTGCAGGCATGAAACGCAGCCCCCGAAGAAAGGGCGTCAGTACGAAGGACATATCAAATATGAAAGCAGGAATTACACATATATATAAGAATAGCAAACTGAACATGGGCATAGGACTTAATTTTTGTGCAAATATCAAAGAAGGGTTTAACTTGTTTTCAAAATGTTGAAGGAATATTTGTATATTTATCAAAAATAGTTTGCAAAAGCTTAACGGACCGGATAGATAGCGTCCTCCAATATTGCGCCATACCACAGCAAAAGGAAGTTAGGATTTAGTGAACAAATCATAATAATGGCTAACAATTAACAAGAGTCATACTTAGGCTTGTAGCACCTTTAGGAAGCATATCACTTCAACCATGTCCAAACTTGCAAATATCAAGAATACAAAAATCAAATCCAACATAGGTTCTATAGATTACTAAGGACAATTAGAGAAATGGTTCACAGCTAAGTTTCAAAAGTGAAGTTGATTCGAAGCTTATACGTAAAATATCATGCCGAAGTCTTAAGATGCTTTATATACCTTACATATTCCGCCACGCCAATTCCAATGTTAAATTAGTCAAACTAACACCTCCGGGCACTCCACGTCTACAATTACACCCAAAAGTGCACAAATATTAACTAAGCTTCTTTGCAACGTTTAAGTATCAAACTTTCTCCGAAATTCTACAAAAGTTTTTCTAGCATACCCCCCCAAACTAGGCTATCCCAGGGCTCAAACTTGTCCCCTTTTAACCAACAATAACAACAATCATAATCACAAAACAACTAAAGGCTATTTCAACTCTGGAATTTCAATAACTTGCTAACAGACCTTATTTCACACCAAAACTGAAAAATAGGGCCAGCAATGCTTTAAATACATACTCAATGTGTTCAAATACTTCTACAAGCTTCAAAAGTCCAATTATATCTTCCTAGTGTCAAATGAAACCTTAAAACGCTAAAACGCATATTTTCACATTCGTACCACAAAATGCAAAATTGTGCAGCCACCAATGTTCACATATACTTAACATTCCCACGCACTTCTATATGGCCTAAAAAGCACAACACAATGCTCTAACGCTCAACATAAACTTCTAGCGTCAAAACGCTCCAATTCTTCACTTATAAGGCTCAACTTTGACCAATCAATTCAAGGATACATACCAACTATTTCTTATGTTAATTTCACCCACAAGAATCATTCTCAAGCTAATTAAACCCACATATGTGAATTTTAAACAATAAAACCACATTTGCCTTCATATAACCTAATTCGAAATTAACAACTCATAAACCAAAAACTCATCTATTCAAACTAATTTTCTTGGTTATTCTACTCATTTAACACTCCTTAAACCATTTACAAGCTTAAATTTAACTCACAAGAAGAGAAAAGTCACTTACCTTCACAATTCCTTCACACTTTCAAAACTTCGATTATGGATTTCCACGAGTTTTCTTGACGAACTATTGCTTCTATGATACTCGGGGGATCCAATATACTAGGCTTGAAGGCTTGAATTTGGAATAAGAAGCAAAACCAATAATTTTGTTGGTGTTTACTGTAGCAACCCGTATGGGTTGCTATTGTTCGCCAAAGGAGCCATTTTTTCTAAGTTTTGTGAAGGAAGAAATGTCTTGTAACCATTTATGTATCCATATATATAAACCAAAGACCATTTAATGCAATAATATCTTGTCTAAATTAAAAACTTGGACCAATCACAAGTCTACACTTAACATTCTAGATTTGAATTTCTTGCACAAGGAAAGGTAAGAATACACTTGTCCAAAATTTGAAATCTTGTATTTATACATATATAAGTACTCACATATAAGCTTGTTCACATGATTATATTTACA
>DF367316.1:0-17966 GCA_000787875.1 Solanum virginianum | reverse complement strand
AGCAGTATTTGGTGGAGATGGCGGAGGGGGCGGAGGAGGAGGTGGAGGGGGCGAAGGTGATGGAGGAGGAGGGGATTGAGGTGGCGGAGGTGATGGCGGAGGGGGTGAAGGGGGCGAAGGTGATGGAGGAGGAGGGGATGGAGGTGGCGGAGGAGGTGATGGAGGAGGAGGAGGTGGTGATGGAGGAGGTGGAGGTGGTGGCGGAGGTGGAAGGGGCAAAGGTGATGGAGGAGGAGGGGATGGAGATGGCGGAAGTGATGGCGGAGAAGGTGACGGAGGAGATGGAGGTGGTGGGGAGGGTGGAGGGGGTGGTGGAGATGGCGGAGGGGATGGTAGAAGAGGTGGTGGAGGGGGCGAAGTTGATGGCGGAGGAGGTGATGGGGGAGGTGGAGAGGGCGGAGGGGATGGCGGAGGAGGTGGTGGGGAGGATGGAGGGGGCGAAGGGGATGGCGGAGGGGATGGTGGTGGAGGGCATGGTGGAGGAGGTGGTGGAGAGAGCGGAGGACACGGTGGAGGGGGTGGAGGGGAGGGTGCAAGAGGTGGTACAGGAGATGGTGAAACAGCTGGAGACGGATAAGGAGAAGGTGAAGGATAGGACGGAGGGGATGGTGGAGGAGGTGGTGGAATGGTTGGAGATGGATAAGGATATGGTGCAAAAGATGGTGGAGGGGATGGGAGTGGAGGTGGTGGAGGGAATAGTGGAATGACCGGAGAGGGGGGAGGGGGTGGTGTAGGAGATGGTGGAACGATCGGAGGGGATGGTGGAGTAGGTGGTGGGACAGCTGGAGAAGGCTCGAAAGGTGGTGGAGGGGGCAGAGCCGGAGACGGATAAGGAGATGGTGCAGAAGGTGGTGGAGGGGGAAAAGAGGATGGAGAAGGTGGTGGAACGGCTGAAGAAGACGGTGGAGATGGCAGAGGAAATGGAGGAGGAGGTGATTGAACAGCCGGAGACGGATAAGGAGATAGTACAACAGATAGTTCCTTCGTTGGATAAGAAGCCAATGAATTAATGGCACAAACACCATATGGCAAATCACTGTTTCTTCTTATATATCCATACCCCTCCACCCCCCATGATGTACCCCATGAGTTCTTGATTATCCAGTAGTCATTCTCTCCTTCGGAACCATATCCTACTATTAATACTCCATGGTTCAAGTCATCTGGACTACTAGAGCAACTTCCATCATAGATTCCCTGCATATTTCCATAATACAAAAGAACAAAGTGCACGTCATTTTGGGATTCTTGAGAGAAGAGAAGGCAAAGAATTGTGTGAAAAAGAAGTAACAGATAAGAGTACCCCTTTATATAGCTGAAAATCAACACTCCTTCCATCGATGCCAACGCTGACAGGTTGTTGAGCGACAGCACAAAGAAGGGCACTTTCCTCCTGTGGAACATCTCGGTATCCATCAATTGTTACAACCTTATGGTTCACCTGTTGAGGAGCACTGATCAAGATTTTCTTTCAAAGAAGGATATTATTTTGAAAATGAATAGAATATTTGATATGAAATTGATCTATCATATGCCTTGGTGATATTGCATGCGCCTTGAGAGGCAGTGTATGAGTAATCAGATTCTGAAGTAATGCCACCATTATTGATCACCCACTCAAAAGCAGGGTCCATATATCCACCATAACAGCCGTTATTAGTTGAATTATCACAATTGACAAGTTCTTGGACAGAGAGGCTAATAAGTTCACCAGTGACTATTGCATTTATTCCCTCCATGGCTCCACCTGCTGAAAATGCCCAGCAAGCTCCTGCAAATGTTCAGTAGAAATCTAGGTAATTACTTCACTAATATAGATTTAAAGACCATGAATCATCTGGATTGCTCCTTAATTGTTACGAAATTGCAAAGCAGGAAACACCCATTGTAGCAGTATTATTCCGTTTAGACTGAAAATTAGCGCAATTTGCAGATTGCCTATTATGCCTTTGATACTGCTCGGGTCAGGAAACATAATGCTTAGAAGCTGCCCAGATATAAAACATGCACTTAATGTAAGTCGATCCAACTTTGATGTGGCCTCTAACACTATTTATAAACCACCACGAAGTACAGGTATGCAAAGCGCTGAAAGCATTAGGACATATACATCAAGATATATTTTTTTAACACAAAGCAGAAATAGTTTGTTTTGGTTGGATCCGGAGCAAGACTGTAGTCAAGCTTGAAGCTTAAAAGAAGGTATTCATATGTTCATTTCCCCTTTTTGTTTTACATAAGTGAAGAGAAGGAAGATCCAATAGCACATCTTTCTGGTGGAACCTAGTTGTCACTGTTGATTTTTAAATCTATTGTTAGCAAATCATATTACAGAAACAACTGCACCCCTATGCGCTATAATCTGAGAGAGAAACAGAATTAACTGAATTACCCTTTTACTTCCTGTCAATTGAATGTTCAAATCATTCTACTTCCTTTTTTCCTATCCAGAGAACTACTAAATAGAAGCACCATTTATTTCTCCGTACTATGCTGTAAACTTCACAACCACCTTTAACCAATAAGCAAGAATGTAATTTCTATTCGCAACCCTTACTATTCAAGTATTCAGAACAACTGACTGGCAGACAGAAAAGACAGCATCTAGCTATTGGTAACATGATAAATTGAAAAGGATAAAAGAAGATGAGTGAGCTTACCACATAGCTCTTGATTCTTGACCTCAGTGACAGCCCCAAGTTTCCTCCAATCTCTTGAACGAGGAGCATCACAAGAAATTGGAGTTGTTTTTTCTTCCACATTCTTCATCTGAATAATCTTTCTCTTGTTAAAGGGTATCTTTAACTTTGAACCATGAACTTCCCTGAACTCTTCATTGCTCATATCAGCAAAATTGGTCAGACCAACGAAATAGTCTGAAGCTGACTTCATTTGTGAGTTCTTTTCCACTATATACTTCACATTCCATCTAAACTTCTCCAACCTCATTTCTTCCTCTTTCTCATCCTGGTAAATTTTCCCATGCTTCTGTTTCCATTCTTGGAAAAGTTGGAAAACTCTTTCATCTGATATGAACTCATTTGATCTGTCTAGTATTGAAAACTCACTAGAAATACTATAAACTTGTGATGATAAAGCAGCTAAGATCAGAAAAAGAAAAAGGAGCAGATATGCTTCTTGTACATCTCTCATTTTCAGTAACACTAACCATGAAATGACACTGAGGCACTTCAATTTATATATACACTAGTACCACTTTTTTCGACAAGATGCCTTACTGAGGCTCCCAATCAGTCAACGGCATGATATGGTATGAACCATTGTGAGAAGAGTTGGCTGTCAGACTTCAAAATGCGGATGATAGAATTGTTTGAAGAGGAGAGTAGGTGAGATATTTTAAATAAAAAGCATTTTATTGCTATTATATATCAAGAGATTGGGCTACTCACAGTGAATTCAAATATTTATTGCATCTCCCTATCTACAGCTGGTTACTAAAATAAGCTTGAACATTTGGAAGCTTGGCTGGTAACTTTCAAATGTTCAAGGATTCAGTCAACTGTTTGAAAGAACTCTATGAAGTTTTATGCAATAAGATATTTACATAATTGCATCACCTAAAAAGTAATTACCATAAATTAACCCCTTTTAAGTTAAACTATTTTCTACAGTACTTTGTAATGGTGCATGTGTTTGGTAGGTAAAGATTCGAGTTAGATCTAAATCAATGAATAGATTAAATTAAGGAAGATCTAAGATGTGTTCCATAAATAAATTAAAAAAAGAAAAAGAGAAGTAAGTGCTTCTGTTAGCTTTAGATAAAACAAGTTTAGAGAGCACAGCACTGTGAATTTATCTTTTTCTTCAATGAAATAAAGTTCCTTTAGAATTTGAGAGACAACAAAATATGATGTCTTGTTCAATTGAATGAATTATCACTAGTTGATTACACAATTTATGTTCAATGACTTTAGAGGGCCATGGAAGGTGGAACCCAGTGAACACCTTTTTGACGTTGAAGATAACACACAACGTGCATTGATATTTTCCACAAATCATTCGAGCCCTACCGAACCGGCTCAGGTCGTCGGAGTTTTACCTAATCATATTCATCAAAACTATACTTACAAAGATAAAAGAAAATTCAGGTGTGCGATGACTCCATAATCTCTTTCGCCCAACTTCGCTGTCGATTTGAACAGCGGTAACAATTAGTAGCTGGGATTATCATCTTGCAAACGCGACCTGAATTTTTTCGAATTCATTGTGATTTGCCTCTCCAGTTTCTCCTATATACTCTTCTCTTCATTTATTTGGTTTAACTTCATCTTTTTGGAAGAAAGTTTTTTCTTTTTTTGATAAATTTTAACCTAATACATTTAAGATTATAAAGTTTTAATATCAAATTAAAATCAAATAAATAAATTAAATTAAATTAAATTAAATATCTCCTCACAAGAATATCTCTTTTGAAAAAAAAAGTAAAAAATATTTTTAAATAGCTCCTAATAGGTTAATTTAACCCTTCATTACTTTTGACATAAAAGATATCTTCATTAGTAGTCAATTAATTCAAAAGTACCTTTCAAACTCAAAGTATATTTCTTAAGAAGAGTCAAATTTATCTTTAAAACTATTCAAAATGAGATTATTATAATTATTTTTCCCTAAAGTTTAATCCAATCAAGGGGGAAAGGGTCAGTCATAATCATGTGTTTTTTATTGTTAAAAATATTAACCCTGTATGTTTTAATAGAAACGATAATAATTTATAATATGTACTTGACAAATTGAAATTTTCAATACATAATTAAACAATTTAAAAAGTTTAAATATATTCTTAAATAATTTTTCAAAAAAATCTGATATACTTCTACATGATTTTCATCATATGTGTAAATGGTCATACTGTCACAGCTACATCTTTGAATTACTTATGAATAAATCTGAGATGAAAACTAATATTAAGTATTTATAACTAATAACACAAAACAAAAATACTTAAGCAAATGCATCACTTAAAATATGATTATAAATAACTCTATTTAATAAGAATGAGCTCAAAACTAAAAAAAATGATAAATAATTTGTTATAATTAATTAATTATATATATATTGTACATGGTTAATAGATCTGCGTAATTATATGCATATATATATTTTCTACACGATTATTAATATTTATTTTGGAATCTATCAATTGAAATTTCCATAGAGAAATCTCAGCTTGAGGTAAAATATTCACAAACAAAAGTATTTTATTTACGGGATTGAAATTTGAAGTCTTTACTAAAAATAAAATTATTTTATCGTAAATTTTGATAATAGATGAATTATAAATTATTTTGCTTATTTTAAATCAGAAAGATAAAATTAGAATTTGAAGTTTATGAATTAAAAATATTAATTTTTAATAATTTATAAATATTTGAATAATTTTTTTTTCATTTCAATGAAGAAAAAAATATTACTTTTTTTATAATAAAGTTACTAAATGTCTGAATTTGGTTGAAGATGTAGCTTGATCCCCTTCTTCTCCGCACCGCCTAAAGTATTAAAAACTCTTTTCATATCATTATCGTCAGTTGTCATAATCTTAGTGAGGTAAGGTCCACGTTCTTTTTCTTTATTTGTTGTTTTCAATATTCAATAAAAATAAAATATTGCTCTGTCATAATCTATACTAATAAAATATAATAATAACAATAATTAATTGACATTATTTTGCCAAGAAGTGGAAAAAGAAAACGATAGAATACAAATCAAATCGTGATGATTAACGATTCTTTAAAAATAGCTTAGCATGAACACGTGGAACATGATAGGAGTGATAATATGTATCCAAATATAGATGAGACAAAGGTGATTAGATCCTCACTCTTGTTAATCTTATTTTTGAATACAGCTATTTTATTTTTAAAAATTATATCACTTCTATTTAATTTTAGACATCAAAGATGTCATTATCAAGTTTAACTTCGGATATTTAATACAATTAATTTAGTGTACGTGTTTTACACGCGTGAGTTACGTCAATTTAAAAATTATATATAAATAATAATTGTCATTAAATATAGATAATATTCATGTAAATAAAATTAAATAAATATTATTAATTTAATATAATATTTTAGTCTATTGTAATAGAACAAAAATGAGAAAATCTAATATAATATTCATATAAATAAATCTTATTAGTTTGATACAGTAGTTTAATCTGTTGTGATACGACATAGATGAGAAAATCTAATACAATATTCATGTAAATAAAAATTAAATAAATATCATTAGTTTGATGCAATAGTTTAGTCTATTGTAATAGAACAAAGATGAAAAAAGATCATTCCAATTGCTTATAATATAGATGTGTTAATAGTTTTTTAATACACAAAGTAATAATTAGGGTTGAATGGTTAGAAATTAAACAATTAATTGACTAAAATTTAATGTAACAAAAGATTCCAAAATATAAAAGGAGTAGTTTAATATTTTCAACATAATTTTATTTTAAAATTTGTTATATTACATACTTTTATTAACAAAGCATTTGATAGTCAAAATTCTTGTTAATTATTTACGTAGAATATTCCTAAATCAAAAGTGAATTCTTAATATAAAGTAATCAAAAGTGAATTTTTAATACAAAGTAATCAAAAGTGAATCTTGAAACTAAATTATAAAAAATTAAATAATAAATTAAAAAAATAGTGAAAAGTCGATTTTGTCTAAAGTTATCTGAGATACTATTTTACCTGAATAGATAAAACTCGTGAATAGAGCGAAAATTTATTACACTCAACTAACTAAACTAAGAGCATAATATAATCTGAATGAAGCAAGTTAAGTAGTATTTAATAGCGATTTTTTTTTACACTCAACTAACTAAACTAAGGGCATAATATAATCTGAATGAAGCAAGTTAAGTAGCATAACAATTAATATTATTTTCAAGCAAGTTAAGCTAGCATAACAATTAATATTATTTTCTTCAAGTTCAAAAAATGAAAAAGAAAAGGAAAAGAATATGAAATAAAGAACGTGAATGTATAAGTAAACATGAGAATCAAATTAAAGTTCGAAAAAAATAAGATCCTGCACCATTTAACATAAATCGATGAAGGGAATGAATGAATCAATTAAAGCGAGAAAAAAATTAATTGCAATTGGAAAATAAGAAAATACAAGTCGAATTATTGATTGTTAATGATTGATATTTCAAAAGTTGGAATTGAAGTGATTTTATAGAAGTAGAGATGTTATAAATAAAAATAGGAAATAATATTTTATCATATTTAAAACGAAACTTTTCATTATATAATTAAGATTCGTGGTGAAATTAGAAGAACTTTTATTGATATAATAGAACTATAAAGGAAAAAGAAAAAAAATTGACAAACTAATGAATTATCGAAATATTAAGAAAATAATTAAGAAAAATTAAATTACCTTTAATTTAATGAATTCTTTGATATGAATTTCTCATGCCTTTTTTTTAACTCTCTTATTAACGTGTTCTTTTTTTTACTTTTTTTATGCCTATTTTCATGGGACATGATTTTTCAAAACTTTTTTTTTTTGCTTATTATATGAAAAATTTTTTATTCTTTTTTTTAAATCAAGTCTATTCTAGTTAGAAAAAGATTCTTCATCTATGAATTTAATTATAATACGAAAATTTTCTCTATTTATTATATTTAATATTAAATATTATTAAAATAATAATATAATAATTAAAAATAATAATGAAAAGACGATTTTGTCTAAAACGAATCCTTCTAATAAAGAATAAAAAGTTCAAACATCATTAAGGACCTTCACGTTTTTAATGAATATAGTATAGAACTATAAGATTAAGTTTCGTCCTTTGATTAAAAGGAAAGCAGCTTCATCAAATTATGATGAAAGAAAGAAAATACTATTTAACAATAAAAATATCAGATATATCAAAGTAGAAAAAACATCATTAATAATAACATTAAAAAAATAAGAAAAAGCTAGTTAATATTATAATAACAATAACTCTGATAAGGGAATAGAAAGGTGCTTCACACCAGAAACTCCGTCTATTTTTACTTATCTGCTATACTATTTTTGAATATCCAACAATACTCATCCAGTTTATAAAATCAAAAGATAATTTACACTTATTAATTCCTAGTTTAACCTTATCATTAATTATAGTCATCCTGCTATTACATTTTTCAAATGTAATTATTATACTCAAAGGGTAATTTGATAAAACTATCTCATATCATTTACTGTTTCTTAATCTTCATGTTAAATCAATAAAGAACAAGTAAAAGATAAAGGAAGTATGTTCTACCATTGAACAGATAGAACCGATCAACTTCCTACTAATCATTTATCCTAGTTCTTAACCTCCATGCTCTCCTATCTAGGATAATGTCCTCGATAAAGTGACTTATCATGATCTATCCAATCGGCTCTCTTCAATTGTTCCTCAGTCTAGCCCTTCTCAAACATATTACAGCCAACCTCTCTCAACTCCTCGCTGAGACATCTAACGCTCTTCTTCACACACCCAAAACCTAAAAAACTGTGTCTTAATTCATCAGATAGCAAAATGTTTTGATCCCACTACAAAAAGTATGTAATGTTACTTGATTTTCAAATAACCGCCCCTCCCTCCGGGAATTCCTTAAGATCAGTCATGCAGAGAAACCACTGCTTTGAGTTGTTCTCTGTCAAAAACGTCATGTTTGTAGCCCATCAGTTGAACTACACAGGGAAGTTTCACTCTTAATGGATGTCTTTCTACTAATACAAACTTGATGTATCTCTCATGAGATGTAAGTCTTGACCGCCTACACTAATCAGCAGAGCAATTATAAGATGATCACCACCAATATTGCAGTCGATCTAACAATCTGCATTGCACTAGGAAATTTGCCACTATTTAGTATTAAGGCGAAAAGATTTTACTTCGTTCATGAATGATAGTATCCGGGACTTATCCTTTTGGATGCCGTCCTGTCCACATATGCCACTACTGACATCCACTCCATTGGGTTTAAGAGCAGAAAGAGCTTCACAAACATTCTCCGGGTTAATTCCTCCAGCCAAGAGCCATCCATGTTTGCTTTTAATTGATGGTAGCTTAAACTGACTCCACTTGAACCCTTTGCCACTACAAAAGTATGTCAGTACTGTTAGTGGTTTGATTCATTGGATTCAGTTGCTTGGTCATGCTAAAGTTACAAAAAAACAAGTTGTTTTGGTACAAGTGAATCCGAAAAAAGAGTTTCATCATACTAATCAAATGAAGTTACATTCTGTTAATTAGCTTCATATAGGGTGGGATTAAGCTTACTCCAAAAGGAAGTGCATGATTACATATAGAGACATGCCAATGGCAGGTATATATACACAAGGGAAAACTGTACCTGCCACCTTTGGCACTATCCACTAGAATCCAATCAACCAGAGAAGACTCCTCTTCTGAAACAGAGTTCAAAAGGCCTCCCTCTTCATTTGCATGAAGTACATATACTAAACGTTTCTCCCTGACTAAAACTGGAAAAGCAGCTCGAGAACCATTTCCATGAAGCTGCTCAATTTGAACGAGTTGAGGATTTCAGTATTGAAAACGAGAAATTCAAAATGTTGAAAGATGACAGTTCTTCACCTGCACCAATTCAAGGTCTGATGCATCAGAGGCCCTTAGTATTGTGTCAGCATTATCATCTACAAAAACCCCAACGGGCTGAGCTCCATATTCCCGTGCGACCTTCGAGATTTCCTTTGCAGTGGAAAGTGAAACAGAGCGTTTTGAGTTAGGCCATATGATCATACCAATAAAATTGGCTCCAGCTTCTGCTGCAAGAGCGGCATCTCTAGCTGACGTTATTCCACACATTTTGACTAGAGTCCTGGATTCTGTTTGCTCTGTTTTAGCCGGGACCCGAGCTGACTGATTTAAGGTGCACATAAATCTGTTCCTGGTGGAAATCCTCAGTCGTGCTCTACATCCAACAGACCTGTCAAAAGAAGCTTTGGCCAAAAAATGATATATCATTTCTAACATATTGTACTTCAAACAGAACTCTGTACCAGTTTTAAAAGAATCTTGAGGAAAAATCATAAGAAGTTACTTTCAAAACACCCATCAATTGCAAAGTTGTATCTTTCCACATATTGGTAAGAAGAAATAGAATGATAGAAGGTCAAAAAGGAAAACTTTCTCTGTAAGATTAAAAGAACTCGAGAAAAATGAAATTGTGGAAAAGCAAGCAATCAAAAACCAAACTTAACTTGAGAATAAAATGTTAGGTGTAACCATGTAAGCATCCTATCCCAGTCCTGGTTCCCTTCTCTCTTTTGCTTGTGTGGAAAAAGTTTTATTTTTTTAAAAAAGGACAAGTAGAATAACTAATAGTTGTGATGATTTCTCATTGGCCTTCACATCACATGCTTAAGAGAATCCAAGGTCTCGCAGTTTCCTACTTATTATCTTCTGAAATTACAGATTATTTCTTACAAAGGTTTACTCTCTTTCTTCTTGTTCTCTTTTTCTATTTTCGCTTAGGGTGGGGTACTATAAGTGCAAAAAATTCCCATATTATCCAAACTTTCCCGTACCTTGATTTCTGGGAATGCCTATTACTCCTGGTTGAAGCTGAGTTCCCATGTTGAACACTGAAAAAAACAGAACTATGGCTAAGACTAAGTAGAATAGTAACATTAACTGACATAATGTTATGTGCTCTTATGCCGCTTAAACAAATTATTAAATAAGAAGGGCCTTCGAAGTTGACAGAAGTATATTTTTAACATTAAACAAATTTTAGCTGCTAAATTCCAGTGTATGAGAAGCAATGGACGACTTCAAACTATCAAGTTATACAAGTGTCATATCATCCCGAGACTAATAGATTTTAGATTAAAGAGATGTGGGTCGTTCCTTAGTTCAGTGTGCACCAGAAGAACAATGTGCAAAAGAGCTTTGGATCTCTATCAAAATGCATATCATAACCCTCAAAAGCTCTTCCTATCTATTCATACAAACAAAGAAAAAAGTGCAAGCCCTATGCCATTATGATATTTACTTTTCCTAAGAGTTCCGTTCTACCACTATAGTTCTATGCGAGAGATGAGAGATTCCATGAAATAGTCCCGCAACTTTATCAAATGAAGGACCTGGTCAAACAGAGGAATTGCTAAGACATTCTAATAACTAGACTAGTCATCTTGTACTAGTTATTCAGCAAAGAAAATTTTAAGACTAGCATTAGCAGATAAGTAACTAAAATCCAGAACAGTGCAAAGCAACATAGACCAACAAATCATGGAGATATCCTGAGCATTTCCACAACATGATTAAATTCTACAATAAGTCAAAATAAATATAAAAAAAGGATATCTTATGTTTTTTCCTAATCTAAGGGCTTGGGTTGAGCTTTAGAAGAGCTAATACCCACAAAAAAATGATCAGCATAAGCTTACAAACATTTGGTTGGGATTTGAGGATAATTAGATTCCATATAAAAAACAACATCAAATAATAGAATGTCGATTGCTCCTTTATGTTTTCCTCACAAATAATACCTGCACAAGTTATGCGGGAATTCACCTATAATTGTATGCCAAATAGAATGTGAAATAAGAATGTGGATATCAGCAATAAAATGCTTCACTTCCAAACAAGTTACGCATGGATATTAGTAATGGATTAGAAATGCTAAAATGACAAAATTAACCCTCAGAATAGTAAGAATTTTTGTTTTTTTGTTTTACATAAAAAAATAAAATATTTTAAATCATTCATTGTATACCCATACGTAAAATATCAAATTAAACATCATAATCCCTCCATTATACAATCCTTGCATTACTAATCCCTAGTTTACTAATCCAGGCATAACTTGTTTCTAAACCAAAGAATGGTTTGAAGGAATTGAGCTGAAGATTAAATGTATGAGGAGATTAATAAGCCAAGATGGGTTTCCTCGCTTTGAGCAATTTAAAAGGCATATCAAGTGGACGAGTTTGGTCATATTTGGATGTTTGTAGAGTTCAATCCCTCTAGAAGGAACCTATCAACCTCAAAAAATGGGGGGTCATAGTACTCACGGTAGAAATGGATTCCAATTGTGGTAGGAATGGTTGATGGAATTGTACTATTGCTTGTTTTAGGTGGGATGAGATACTATGTAATCTGAAACAGAAGAAAGTTGTGCACAGACACTGGTCAAAACAATTGACATTGTATACCTAAGAAATTTCTTTTCAAGACAACATTTTCTTCACGGAGATACTTGTGGACTGTCTGAAAAAAGAAACTGATTTTCATGTAAAAGCAAGGATGAAACTCGAGCTACAGATACTAAACTTCTAACAAAGAAGTTAATTTTGACAACTTCAAATCCAAAGGGAAGGGATTCGTAGACTACAAATAGTAGACAAATTGATGAAATGCAAGAGATTGAGATGAAGTTCCAAGAAATAGAAGAGTCACATATACAATCTTTTCAGGGTAATCACTTCAGAAGATATTGTTGAATTCCTAACTGATTTGTTGAATTTGATAATGTCTAAGGTTGGGAAGTGTCTACGAGAACTTCTGATATTCTTATTTGGAAAATTGTGCAAGCATAACATCCCAAAGGCACGGAGTATAGTATCATTAGCCAAGCATACCTAGTACAAAGTATACAAGTTGTTTTGCTCAATTTGTACATTAGATTCTTGCATTTCCCTTAAGTTTTCGACGTAGACATACAGATAGACTTCAGATAATAGATAAGCCAACATTGACTTTATACTCAGAGGGAACAACTATCCTTTCGAAAGACTGCAAGTATCCACCCATTCCCTTTAGTGGCAGGCTGGCAGCCATTCGAGTCATGACAATAATAGCAGAATCCGTGGCAGCTGACACAGCTAATTGTGAAAATTTAACTTCAACTTCAAAACAAAATTTTGGGCGGAAATCCACTTAAGTCGCCACACTAAAAAGAACTAAAGGAGACAATAAACAACAGAATTCAATTTCCGATTCTTCTGAGACTGATAAGCGAGACGGGGATAAAATAAATATTAACATTGCAGTTGCATAAGGTAATACGAAAAGTAATAGTAAGGTTAGCAGATAAATTGAAGCAGGATGTCGTCGATGGAGAATCATCACCCTTGGACTCGTTTGTCGGTGAATTCGAGGGCCTCTTCTTCACATTGTGAATTAGACCTCGAGATGGATAGACAAGTAGTCATAACTTATCCACCTGATATTAATTTGCGACAATTGGTTTTGTATCTTGGTAGAACTCTCACTCAGACAATTCTAAGATTATTAGAGTACTCCAAATTTCTGCTAGCACAATTCTGTTTTACTACCATACACATACAGCCCTCCTACTGTTTTGACTGATTTGTATGAGTTGTTCCCTTTTTCTTCTACTTCCGAGAGGCCTCACTTCTTATACATTTTTACACATCTCACTGATGGCTAATACAGCAGTTCCTCCAACAAAGTTGTGTGTTATATTTCACTAAAAAGGGAGCCTAATACTCAAATTGAAATGGTATACATATCTTATTATCATAGGATAAGCAAATTAACCCCACTTCTGTACACCTGCACAGGCAGAATTTCACAGGCATACGATCGAACACCTTGGGTTCAGCAGTTTTTGTAGCTTAAAATCAAAACTGAAAACAACATTCAGGTAATGTCTTCCACAGACAACCATGAAATCAATAAACAAAGGCTCAACTTCCGAAAATAATCTATCTTGCATAGACAATTCGATGTCAACACAGCTAATATTACCGCAGGAACTTTAAAGTAACAAACCCAGTACAGAGAGAAGAACTCACCAGAAAGTGAAGAAAGAGAAACGATGGAGGAGGAGGGAGAACGACAAAGTTGACGAAGGCACGCCTACAAGATCGCCCTTTTCTATTCGCTGTCTTGGTTGTCCAAGCCGATGGGGTGGGGCAAGAATTGTAACAGCGAGCCAAAGTGAAGCAAAAGGTTAATAAGCATCAATTTCTTATAAATTTCGCCGTCCGAGAAACTCTCCCATATATATATTAGATAAAATTAGATAGATTAGATGTTGCACTTTTGAATAGATAATTTAATTAATTTTTTAAAATTAGATTATATTAATTTAATATTTAAAATAAAATTTATATTAAAAATTATAATAATGTTTACCCTATTAATATGATTAAAAATTATTTAAAAGTATTTTAAATTCGCAATTTATAATAATTAAAAAGAAGGAGAGAAATGTTACATTAGGAACAATTTAAATTAAATGTTTGAATTCCTCTTATTATCAAGAGTGAAGAGGAGCTTCTTGTAGGGGCAAATTAACGAAAAGGAACTTTAGATTATATAGTTTATGTGTTTTATTGTATTGTTGTTGTTCATTCAGTATTATTATGGCTTAATTAATTTGAAGTTATGTTGTGTATGACTCATTTGGAGGAAGCATTTTCTGTCAGGGACTTTATGTCACGACTTGCCACTGAACCATCTTAAAAGGAGAAAAATCTAGAGTCAAGAGAAAATTTAGCAAAGACTTTAGAACGTTGTAGAAAATTCTTGAAGACGCTTAGAAAAATTTAGAATAATGTAGTCAAGTCTTGAAAGCATTTAGAATCGCTTCCAAGACTTGACTACATTGTTTTAGATTTTTCTAAGCGTCTTCAAGATTTTCCTACCACATTCTACAGTCTTCTCTAAACCTTCTCTATTATATCACCGACTTAGATTTCCATTAACACTTTCATACAACACTTGATAATTTACTCATAATTTTTTCACAATCTTGTAAGCTTAAGTAAGCCTTTTTTACTAGAACGGCAAGGAAACACTAGATTGAAGAAGACTCTAAAATGTTACAGAAAAATCTTGAAGACACTTAAAAAAATCTAGAACAATGTAGTTAAGTCTTAGAAGCATTTAAAATTCTCGAGATATCTAGAGTCTTCTAGAATAAAGATTTATGTGTAAATATAGAGGAACTTGTACAATAATTATTACTTACATTTTAACTTCTAATAAATAGTATAAAAAATGATAAGCAATCTTCCAAAGCAATAACAAGTCTACTCTTAGAACTGTACTCTACATATGTAGATCTTTCTCTATTTATAGTTTTTTTTTTCTTGGTAATGCTCTATTTTATATCTTTTATTTTATCTCAATGCGTGACATGTGCCATACAGTAATTACATAATTATTTTTAGAATTTTCTTTATGGTAAAAAAATTCAATAAGAGGAAAAATATATTTTATATGCTTATATTTCGGATTCCTTCTTCTGAGTTAGGAAAAGATGCAAGATTTTCAAATCGTACTTATTCAATCAAATAGTGAAAAAAAGAGTCTAATTATTTGAAATCATCATGATTTCTAATAAATATTTTTTGTGCTTTACTCCAACTGAAATTATTATACTTATACTTTTTTATAGAAGATTAAAAAAAATTAAAATATAATGACCTGCATGCATTCATTATAATTAGTGGTCATATCGTAATAATGCAAGAACAGAAAGAACAAGTAAAGAAGGCAGAAGACATTTTACGCAGAAACCCGTTGCTCAAGGGAGGAAAATCACAACCTGTCTTACCTTACAGGATTTCAGCAAGATTCCTCTAACATCGGGGAACAATAACGATTACAAACTCTTGCAATCTAAGCACTAAGCTTTTAATTTCTACCCGCTTATAATGATAACCGGGAATCTTTAATAACTAAGCAATATCTTATGTTGCCTACTAATCAAATTCCCTCACATTAATTTAGACGTTAAAAACATCATGGGTAACTCTAGCGACACCTAAGCAATAACTCTATTGCCCACTACACCAATTATCTCTAGCTGGTATAGATTTTGACGGCTAAATCCAGCCAATAACTCAAATCTAAAAAGATAAGAGAAGAAATGATCTATTATCCTTTAAAACATATAAGTAGATTTTTACAAGATAAGAGCAGGGAAATACGACTAAAAACAACACAAAATAGCAATGCCAATCTTGAGCTCCATTACTGTTAATTTGTCGGTATTTCTTGAAAGTATTTTTGCCCTTTTGATTGTGAAAGTGATGAATGACAAATTTTTTTTAATTGTATCAATATGAATGAGACATAATATATGATAATCATGATATATTCAAATAATTCTATTGACCAGGAGACTAGACACATTCGAACACTCACCAAAACAATTATTGTCAATGTACTTTTTGCACCTACTACTTTTAATTATGCAAGCATAATACTAACATGGGACCAACTCATATACTAAATCCCAATTGTCAAAACTACATTCTAACAAAATATCTTTAAATTTACGAATTGATAAAACTTTTGCCACATAGAAAAATTATTTCACCATGATAAAATGAAATTTCAATATTTATCAAGGTAAACTTTTTTATCTGCAGAATATCACGTGACAGCTTTTTTAAATAAAAAAATTATAATACATAAATGATATATATTAATTAAAATATATTTTTCAAATTAATAAATAATAATTTGGATTCGAAAACTTAACACTTCAATAATTTCGATATTTATCAAGCGCCATACGATAGATATACATTCGCGAAGTCAAACTATGCCATGTGGCCACCAAATCTATCCGTGTGCAGCTTATCAGTTTGCCACGATTATATCCTGACGAACTTTCTATATTTATTTATAATAACTTTTTTATTTTTAATAAGTATATTTTAAAATTTTAAAAATATTTAAATATATAAAAAATATTTTATGAAATTAAAAAACAGAAAATTAATTTATAAATCATTTAATAAAGGCCTATACAACTCATACCTAGCACATATCACCACTTGTTGACTTCTTGTAAGTGAGAGGTCATAAAATTTGTCTCCTAGGCGAGAAGCACAGAAAATAATTGCTGCCACGATCTCATATTAGTGGGTTCATCTTATCAGGCGGGTTGAACTCAATTCGCAAATTTTTTAAAATTATTTTACCTCACCTTGTATGATAATTTTTTAATTTTCAACCCATTTTGCATTGTCTCATATATATTTGTTCCGCTCAAATTTTAAAGTTCTTTCATTTTTTAATTGAATTTAATTTTTTGACTAATTAACGTCTCAACAACTAATTAATTATTTTTAATTGTAAAAAGTTTATATCTTTAATTTTTACTAATTAGAAAAAATTTATTTCTTCGCATTCCTATTTGACTTTTTAAATCCACAATCAGCCTCGCCCCGCATTAATTTAAAAAATACCTACTTCAACCCGCTCTGCATCCCCTCGCCCCGCATAGCTCTAAACCCACCCCATACCCATCCCACCCCGTTGCCATCCATATACTTCATCCATCCGTTCATCTTTACTTGTCCCCTATGCTATTTTGAAATGTCCAACAATACTTATTCACTTTATAAAATCAAGAGATAATTTTATAATTAATTTCTAATTTATAATTAATTCCTAATTTATCTTTACCATTAATTATAGGCATTTCTCTATTACAAACATTGTAATTATTATATTCAAAGGTTAATTTGATAAAATTATCCCATCATTTACTATTCTTTGTGTCTGTCATAATTTTATAATTAATTTCTAATTTATCTTTACCATTAATTATAGGCATTTTTCTATTATAAACATTGTAATTATTATATTCAAAGGTTAATTTAATAAAATTATCTCATCATTTACTATTCTTTGTGTCGTGTCATGTCAAGTCAATAGGACACAAGTAAAGATAGATGGAGAGAGTATATTCTAAATTATTTATTTAAAGTAAAATTAATTTTTTATTTTATTTTATTCTAATAATTCATATTCTTTAGAAGCCTAAACAAAATAAAACGTATTCAATTTTTTTTCAAGAATTCATTAATAAGTTTGTATCTATTTTATGACATATATATATTCATATTGTCACGACCCGAAAATTTGGCGTGATGACACTTGTTCGAATCCACCAGAACAAGTCAACCTTAACTAAAAAAAAGGATAATAAAATATTGTG
>DF367318.1:16686-38234 GCA_000787875.1 Solanum virginianum | reverse complement strand
CTTGTCACTATTTAGAGGCTTTGTAGACTGTGTAAATTAAAGTGTGGGCATGTTTTATATTCCAGACAGCGTGGCCCCAACGGCCTAGTTATATGTTTTTACTTTTGGCTTGTTAGTTCTATTTACCCTTTTAAAGGCATATTGAAGGTGGAATTCATTATATTGCATATAGAAAGGACATGGATATAGTTGGTTCTCCCGGGCCTTATTGGCAACGGGTGCCAATCCGCCTTAACGGGATTTGGGGCGTGACAATTAGTATCCATATTATATATAATAAAGGGATGGAAACTCATTAAATGTATTAAGATTTACTATCCAAATATTTAAAGGTAATCTTTTTAAAAAATAGTAAGTTAATCATTTCTTACTTCTATATAAGAGAAGTAAGGTGCTTCATTTGTAACACCCTATAAAATTACCGAAATGCCCCTAAAATGTAATCGTGTGCATAACATGTCTTCACAAGCTCTGATGGGAATTTTGAGATCGAATTTGCATCAACACAGAAAATCAACTAGGAAAATGGTTTCGACTCAATTTTAGATCAATCGGATCGAAAAATAATTTTTTCGAGTTGCCCCAAAACAATAAGGGTTCGCGTCTAGGACGCGACGTGCTTGAGACGCGGACTAGCACTTGTTCTTTTTTTAAATTTTTTGACAAAAAAACTTTTTATGAAATTATATACTGGCATGCCCAGTCCGCAACATGGACTGAGCCATTTGTAGTGAAAAATTATTTCTTCTTTTGTGAGGGGCAATATAGATATTTCTCAACCTATTTTAATATCCCAAAATGTATTTCTAAGCATAAATTCATACGAAAGGGTTTCACAAAACCCATTCTTTCTAAGTCTAAATGAGAGAAACTGAGAGAAGGAGAAAGGAGAAAGAGGAGGGTTTCAAAGTCCAGGGCCAAATTCGTGAAGAAAATTGTGAATTCTTCAATCCCAGGTATGTAAGGCTAAACTAAAACATGGAGTTGTTCTCCCATATGTCCCATAGATGATCTTAGATGAGAATTAAAAGTTTTTTGAGTCTACACACTTGTTTTCTTAAAGTATTATCTGAAATTAATTCTTGATTAAGTTTCTACAATATTAATGAGTTTCCTATATATAATCTTCTTAAAGTTGAGTAATTGATTGGATATATGTGCATGTATTCATTCACAAGGACCCTAACTGAAGAGTATGGTTGATTTTATGCTTTATTTTGAAAACTAAGATTTGATAGTTGTACAGAGCATGATAAACATTGATGATTTCTTGTAGCATATATTATTGAGTTTTCATGAATATGACTTTTGAGCATGAACAGTGATATGTGAAAGAGTTCTGATGGTATACAAAGATTATTTTTGAAACATGAGAATTATCCTCTTTTTTTTTAAACACTTGGCATTCTAATGAGTTTTGATTGGATTGAACATTGAGTCTAAATGATATTTTGAATACATAATTAAGGACAATGTAAATATACTTTTCATAATAATTTCATTGATAGATGATGGTGATAGATAATATGAGTCTTAGACAAGGTTGATTTGATAGATAATTGTGAATGTTTTAGTCTTGGGAGCATTATTGAGCACCGACTTGGGTGAGGAGTTCACCTTAGAACTGCGTTTGCCAGCGTAGGATAGTCGTGCAGCACAAACTGGAGACTTTTGTCCCAATAGTTGGACAATTCTCATTGGATCCAAGTGAAAGAGAGAAGAGATAGATAGACTACGTTCTTACAATGGTAAGATTAGGATGGGCATAGCAATGATGCCTATTCATTGTGCCCCACTTAATTTAAAGGTAGTGCAATAGGATAGATGTCAGTTAAGAGAAACTCCTAAGATATTAGACCCCGTATGTCCTTAATTGGCTCAATTAGAAAAAGTTTAGGGACCAAAGTGGAGTATTGCTAAGTTTTAGTCTTGAAGAAAAATAAGTTGCCCCACCTTAATTTGTGTTACTTTTCTATTGGTCCATGTGTAGGGGTGGGCTCAAGGTTATGTAAAGATAATACATAATATCTCTTCTTTCTCCACACCGATTCCACACTTAGAAAATTTTTAGGCAAGAATAAGAACACCAAGAACTGATGCTCTTGGGTTAGGCACAAGGAAAATCAAAATTTCCTTTTCTTCATTGCAAAGCTAATTTAATAGTATAAACCTCCTATTTTGAGTCTTCTAAGCAACTTGGAGTAGTGATTGAAGAAAGAAAATAACTGGTTGCTTACTTTTGGAACCCTAGCTAAGTTGAAGGGTTGAAGTGTTAAGATAAGAATTCATTTTATTTTATGTGTTATTAAACTTGTATATATGTTGTAGTATGTTGAAATGAAAGAAAATTATGAAAACTTTAATGTGGGAAGTGAGGTAATGTATGTGAAAGGTTGGCCGTGGGGGTGTGTTTGGGGTTGTGTAGTATTGTGTTGTGTGAGAATGAGGTATGGAGGCCTAATTAGTGTATTGTGATCATTGTAATGTGTAGAAATGGAGGGAAATCATTTTGATGCATATATGTAGCATGTTGGCATAAATTTTGGGTCTATGTAGGTAGAATAATGTTGTGTTGTGTTGGAAATATGCATTTGATATTTAGTTGGTATAATATGATTCTTGGAATGTAAGAGAATGCTTGACCATTAGCTAAATGTGAATATAAGTATGCTGTCAAATTTTGAAAGTGTGCTAAAAGGAGGATATTTAATGTATTTGTTGTTGTAATGGCACTTGAAATGATTGTTGGTGTTATTGGGTTGTTGTGGTGGTTTTTTTGGGTTGTTGTGGTGGTGTTGTTGACTAATTTGAGCCGAGATGGATTCTCGGGGTGACTTGTTTTAAGGGGAAATGCTGTTGAATTTTTCATAGAATTTAAAGACAACTTGGAACTTGGCACCCAAGAAATCTTTAGCTAATTGTGTATATTGTTATAAATTAATTGTAGACATTGGGCATCCCGAAGCTTGAGTTGAATTGGGTTTGCATTTGGATTAGTTCAGAGAAGTGATCGAGGTATGTAAAGCACCCCTTTCCTTTTGGCATGTCCTAGTTCAAATTAGGCTTTGATATGATCCTCGAGGGAACTCTATTCCCGCAATTCGAGCTTGTGTACAACCTGTATTTATTCCTTGGCACTCTTATGTTAATTTTGTAATAATATTGACTCTTATGTTTTTTTTAAAGTTTGTAAGTTGCAAAATATGAGAAATTTGATCAATTTTGTAAGAATTGATTTGTTAAAAGTTTTAAAAGTATAGATGTCCATAATTTTTGATAAAAGCTCGGATTGCTTGAAAATCGTTAGATATATCTTGTAGGAGATTGTATGATTTAGGATGAGTATGTTCGCCGTAAGTTGGGCTAGCTCAGGTTTCCATCGACCGTGGGACCCGCGACACCCTTCTAGGCGAATTCTTGGTAACTTTAAAAGAATTTGGAACAAATAATATTTTATTTTCAAAAATAAATATTTTATGGATTTTTGGACTTGTGATACTGATATTTATGCATATAATTCTCACAACTCTATTCGTGCCTATTATGATATCGTTCACCAGTTCCCGGGCCAATTGCTGTCGTGCGTCACGACTCTGCTCGGGCCTATTATAATCTCATTCACCTATTTTCAAGCCAGTTGTTGTCATGCGTATTATGATATATATATATATATATTATGATATATATATATATATATACATTCCGGCGTTAGGCTGAATACGGCGGGTCGGTTTGCCTGGCATTATGACTTGTGAGTGTAGGGCCGAAGATCGCCCTGGCTCACGTGAGTGCGGGGCCGAAGATCACCCTGGCTCACTTATCCTACGTTTGATATGTGGCGGAGATTTTTGGAATTTGAACTTTCTGGTGATATACGGTGGATGGCGCAGTTTTGGAGGTCACCACCGGTTCTGTCCGTTAGGTATGATTTAGGTATTTTTGTAAATAAACATTTTGATGTTTTGGATATGCATTCGACTTTTATACTTTTGTTTTGATTATTACTCTGATTAATATTCTGTACATTCTACTTTACATATTCGGTACGTATTTCGTACTAACCCCCTTTTCTTCGGGGGCTGCATTCATGCCCGCAGGTATTGATATTTAGTTTGGTGGACTCAGCAGCTTAGGACATCCTTCTGCGGTTCGAAGTGCTCCCCTACTCTAGAGCCTACTTTTGGTATATGTGTATTTCTGTTCGTTGCATTATATATGTATCTATTCAGGGGGTACAACGGGGCCCTGTCCCATCCTATGGTTCTATCAGTCTGTTAGAGGTCTGTGGATACATATACATGTGGGTTGTGCCTAGTTTGTCCGACTTGGCCTGCATAATATGTTTGGTATATCTGATAGGCGGTTGTACCCGCCACATCGGTCGTGTTGGCCCATATTTGTATATGTATGATCATTTTGTTGGCTGTATATGATTTCTGTTGGTATATTCAGATGTGCCGCTCTGTCGGGACTATCTATAAAGTAAAATAAGTGCTACTAAATGTTTCTTAAAAATGGTATATATGTTTGTTCGGATTTGAGAGTCAGTTTGACATTTATGCCAGCATAAGCCGTCTATTTGGAATCTGTCTTTGAGATTACGTTTGGGTGCCCAAATTGGACACTAGTCAAGGCCCACGCGGTTGGATCGTGAAAGAAGTAGTATCAGAGCGGTTCGTCCTCAGAGTGTCCACAGACCGTGTCTAGTAGAGTCTTGTTTATCGGTGTGTCGTGCACCACATCTATAAACAGGAGGCTACAGGACATTTAGGGTATTACTCTTCTTCTGATCTTAGATCGTGCATTAGAGCAGTATTAGTAGGATGACCCCTTTTTTGACAAGGTTATGTTGATTTCAGAGATGCCTCCGAGAAAGATACCGCTGGCCGGAGGGGCAGGCCTGCAGCGGTAGGCGAGACTACTTTGAGTTTATTGGAGTTATTGAGGCTTGTGATCTCATTGACTTGGGCTACTTTGGACAATATTTCACTTGGTATAATAATAGGGGGGGTGGATTTCAGTATATGGAAAAGATTGGATAGAGGAATGATTAATGATAGATGGCTGGAAATCATGCATCTTACTACTATTACTCATTTACCTTCAGTAGGATCAGATCATTGTTCATTACTAATGGAGATGTCCTCTAGACCTAATCAGTACAGTAGGTACTTTAAGTTCCT
Source organism: Solanum virginianum (assembly GCA_000787875.1). NCBI lineage: Eukaryota > Viridiplantae > Streptophyta > Magnoliopsida > Solanales > Solanaceae > Solanum > Solanum virginianum. Next base: position 33,051 of record DF367318.1, on the reverse strand, counting down.
AAATTGTTGGTCTTATCATCCTTTTATGGACACTGTTAAAGAATGTTGGAATAGAGATGTAGATGGCAATCCTATGTGGTTATTTCATCAAAAGTTGAAAAGGCTTTCTTCCACTCTTAGTAGTTGGTACAAGGAGTAGTTTGGGGATATCTATGCTAAGGTCAAGGAGTTTGAGGAAAAGATCAAGATTGCTGAAGATGAGTTGATTAATTACCATTCAGATGACAAGAGAAGTTATCTTCACAAGCACTACAGGACTCCAAAGGTGATGGCAGATTGAATATAAAACCTCCTATTAGAGATGAGTATGAAGTTTTTAATTCAGAGGATGAGATTGCTCAAGATACCAAGTTAGTGGATGATGATGATGCTTAACATGGTGCCCCCTTTATTTTAGAAATTAGGTCTACTCCTCAAGATAAGTTTCAAGCTGAGATTTAGAAAGCTTTTGGAAAGCATGGTTTATCTCCTAGGGGTAGGAAGATAAGGAGACAGACTACTCAACAACCAATCCGAAGTGCATCTGCTAACTCTAGTAGACCTAATATAAGATCACAAAAAAGATGTTTATGATGATAAGAGCTATTTGTGGGAATACTAGAGGAATAAATACCAAAGGATCATTAGAGAGGCTCCAGAATCTTAAGAAGATATGCAATCTTGGTCTAATAGCAATTCTTGAACCATTTGCTGATAACTCCTTCCTTAACAGTACTAAAGTCTCTTTGGGGGAAAAGAAAAGATTGCAATCTCTCTTTAAAATTTCTCTTTCTAGAAAGTACTGTTCAGATAACTTTTGGCATAGCTGATACGCTGCCAGAGGACCTCCTCCGCCCACCAAACGAATATCAATCAGAAGGTAAGGATAATGGTAACAATAGCCAACAAGATGATTCCTCAAATCTACCGCATAGTTCCTTGCATTTGCAGAAAACAGATACGATCACTATAGCAAATCCTACAGAGGAGCTCGTTGATGGTCAAATACATATTTTGAATCAAAAATTAGATTTTAATTGAGATATTAGGAGTGTGAACAATGCTTTTGTAGCTCAGATCTCATATCAGCTCAACGTTCCAGTCGAAAGTGTCCCAAAAAAAATTATCTCAATCTCCAAGCGTAGATCATGAAGATCCTGGAAATGATCTAAAGAATTTGATTAAGGAGAATTCACCATCAAACTCAAAAGATCTAGGTGAGAGTCATAAAGGAGGAAAGGGTCACAGAAACTCCGACAACATTGATGAAGATACAGTGACCGTGGATACTCAAGAACATGGCAAAAAGGCATCTCATGAGGAGTTTGGCAAGACATCACAACTTAATCAGGTGTTGAATTCCTCTTAACCTTATAGTAATATGAAAACTTACCTAAGCTTAGTAATTTTCCTAAAGTGTCCAGCAATTTTGAGATGTTTATCCCTAATCACCAAACAATTACTCAAGTTACAGAAAAATCCATATCCATGGATAAATCTAGCTAAGCCCCCCAACCACATCCTAATCCTGAGTAGAGTTCAAATTCTAATGTAGTGACTCTTGCTCCTATACCACATATTGTGGTTCAAATGCTGGCAGCCAAATTGAAGGCCAATAATGCTACATAGGAGGTGCCAATCAATTTAAATGCTCTTAAGTTTACTACAAAGCAAGGTATGCCTGCTGTGATCTTTGATAAGGATGATTTTATGGTGAAACTTGCTGCTGCTTAAAAATACACTCTTATTAGGAAGTTCACCAATGCTATGCCTAAAATGGAGTTGATTAGCAAGAGTTTTATCTTACAAGCTCAGCTTTCTGGAGGTGTTAAGATAATTCAGTTTAATGCTAGGCATGTGTATATTGATTTGGATAATGAACTCGACTATATCACTATGTGGACTAAACAATGGATGAGCATTGAGGGTCAACTTATAAGAATACAATTGTGGACTCCTACTTTTAAATCTAAGGAGGAGACTCTAATTGTACCAATATGGGCTACTCTTCCTGAACTCCCTTGGCATTGTTATAATTAAAAAAAATTGTCTCAGCTCTTTTATCTCCTATTGGTAAAGTTTTGTACTTAGATGTTGGTTCAGCACAGAAAACAAGAGGTAATTTAGCTAAAGTTAGGCTGTAGACTTACCAAAAGCTAGACCTCCTCATGTTTGTATTGGGTTTGATGAAATCGACCTTATTATGGGTAGATGGCAAATAGTGAATTATGAAGGGGTACCAGACTACTATCACTATTGCAAACATCAAGGCCACAAGGATCAGGTATATACTATCAAAAGGAGGGATGAAGATCACAAAAGGAGGAAACAATTAGAGATTGAGAAAAAGGAAATGGTTTTGGCTGCAGCTGATAAGGAGCTAAAACCAGTGGTTCAAGAGGTGAAGAAAGATGCCAAATTAAGTGCAAATAGTCAAAATGATTAGAGTGAGTAAAAACAACAACAACAGGCTCAAGGGCATACTTAGAAGAGGAAACAAGGCAAAAACAAGTCATTAAACCAAAACAAAATAAAAAGAAGGATATTGCAGTCCATCACTATGAAGTAGAGCAACCTGGTAACTCATCTTTAGTATATAACAATGCATACATTGATCTTGTAAATCAGGATCAATCCACAAACATCAAGGGAGAAGAAAGTCAATCGATAATGTCATGAACAAGAAGCTGGGAAGTACTAATAGGTGAGGTAATGACTTGGCTGTCAATAGCACTAATTAGCATCAACTTGCTTCTAATCCCAATGAACAATCAGAAAATGATGGGAACTTCATGGAAGCAAGAGGACCAGATATTGTTTCAATGCTTACAGGAACCATTACATCTTTAAATTCTAATAAGTCTATAGCTATTGGAGGTGAGAAACAGGAACAGCATACCAATTTACAAGAAAGGGTGAGCAAGGGGAAGGATCTAATTTCCACAGACCCTGAGATTGATAATCAGGTTGAAAGAGTATATCAAAAAAAATCCAGCATGGTTACCCTTCTGGTGCTCAACATTCAGACACAGATAATTCTTCCAATCAAAGGAATATAGGTGACAAATATATTATTGATGTAGAAATGATTTAGCAGGGTGTGATTGAATCTCCCAAACAGAATCAGGTCAGTAACATGAGTCAAAGATCTGATATTGGAAGCTTGAACAAACATGAGCAAGTTAAATCTCCTAATAACAAATCTCAAGAAAGATTAACTAAAAAGAGAAGAGATGCTCTAAAGAAGAAAATGCTTAGATAAAATGAATAGAACCAGATACAAGCTCCTTCTTCACCAGCCCTCAAGTATATTTCAATCTGCAATAGATTCCTAATGAAGCCAAAGCATACTATTATCTTGACAAGTTGGATATAGTCTCTTTCAGAAGAAGAACTATTGTGTGCTATAGGTTGCGAAATAAAGATATGGCTTCGATTAAGGTGTTGTGGAGAAATAATAACAGAGAAGAGATGACCTGGGAAGCAGAAGAGCAAATGAAGAAGAAATACCATTATTTATTTCCTATACCTACAGGTAATTCAATTTTCTGCTTAACTGTATGTGTAGTAGCTAAGTTATTAGTTGGAAAATGGGGTGTTGTGATAATTGGGGAAAAAAAAAGAAGAAGAAAAAAGAGAAAGAAACTCCTCCTAAGTTGCTTACATATCTTGTAAGGCTAGTATAACATTCGAGGATGAATGTTCTAAATCCACACCTATTCCACACTTAGAAAATTTTTAGGCAAGAACAAGAATACCAACAACTGATGCTCTCAGGTTAGGCACAAGGAAAATCAAAATTTCAGATTCCACACTTAGAAAATTTTTAGGCAAGAATAAGAACACCAAGAACTGATGCTCTTGGGTTAGGCACAAGGAAAATCAAAATTTCCTTTTCTTCATTTCAAAGCTAATTTAATAGTATAAACCTCCTATTTTGAGTCTTCTAAGCAACTCGGAGTAGTGATTGAAGCTTCTTCATTTCAAAGCTAATTTAATAGTATAAACCTCCTATTTTGAGTCTTCTAAGCAACTTGGAGTAGTGATTGAAGCAAGAAAATAATTGGTTGCTCACTTTTGGAACCCTAGCCAAGTTGAAGGGTTGAAGTGTTAAGGTAAGAATTTATTTTGTTTTATGTGTTATTGAACTTGTATATATGTTGTAGTATGTTGAAATAAAAGGAAATTATGAAAACTTTAATGTGGTAAGTGAGGTAGTGTATGTGAAGAGTTGGCCGTAGGGGTGTGTTTGGGGTTTTGCAGTATTGTATCGTGTGGGAATGAGGATGGAGGCCTAATTAGTGTATTGTGATCATTGTAATGTATAGAAATGGAGGAAAATCATTTTGATGCATATATGTAGCATATTGGTCAAAATTTTGGGTCTATGTAGGTAGAATAATGTTGTGTTGTGTTGAAAATATGCATTTGATGTTTAGTTGGTATAATATGATTCTTGGAAGGTAAGAGAATGCTTGAGCATTAGCTAAATGTGAATATAAGTATGCTGTCCAATTTTGAAAGTGTGCAAAAATGAGGATATTTAATGTATTTGTTGGTATAATGGCATGTGAAATGATTGTTGGTGTTGTTGGGTTGTTGTGGTGGTGTTGTTGACTAATTTGAGCCGAGATGGATTCTCAGGGTGGCTTTTTTTAAGGGGAAATACTGTCAAATTTTTCATAGAATTTAAAGACAACTTGGAACTTGGCACCCAAGAAATCTTTAGCTAATTGTGTACATTGTTATAAATTAATTGTAGACATTGGGCATCCCAAAGCTTGAGTTGAATAGGGTTTCCATCTGGATTAGTTTAGAGAAGTGATCGAGGTATGTAAAGCACCCCTTTCCTTTTGGCATTTCCTAGTTCAAATTAAGCATTGATATGATCCTCGAGGGAACTCTATTCCCGCAATCCGAGCTTTTGTACAACCTGTATTTATTCCTTGGCACTCTTACGTTAATTTTGTCATAATATTGACTCTTATGTTTTTTTTAAAGTTTGTAAGTTGCAAAATATGGGAAATTTGATCAATTTTAAAAGAATTGATTTGTTAAAAGTTTTAAAAGTATAGATGTCCATAATTTTTGATAAAAGCTCGGATTGCTTGAAAATCGTTAGATATGCCTTGTAGGAGTTTGTATGATTTAGGATAAGTATGTTCGCCGTAAGTTGGGCCATCTCGGGTTTCCATTGACCATGGGACCCGCGACACCCTTCTAGGCGAATTCTTGGTAACTTTAAAAGAATTTGGAACAAATAATATTTTGTTTTCAAAATTAAATATTATATGGATTTTTGGACTTGGGAACCATGACACCCTTCTAGGCGAATTCTTGGTAACTTTTAAAAGAATTTGGAACAAATAATATTTTGTTTTTGAAAATAAAAATTTTATGGATTTTTGGACTTGTGATATTGATTTTTATGCATATGATTCTCACGACTCTATTCGTGCCTATTATGATATCGTTCACCAGTTCCCGGGCCAATTGTTGTCGTGCGTATTATGATATATATATATATACACATTCCGGCGTTAGGCTGAATATGGCGGGTCAGTTTGCCCATGGGCTGGCTTTGCCTAGACTGGGGTTATAAGGCACTGGGCTTTTGATATGTTGGCATTATGACTTGTGAGTGCAGGGCCGAAGATCGCCCTGGCTCACTTATCCTATGTTTGATATATGGCGGAGATTTCAGAAATTTGAACTTTCTGATATGTTGACATTATGGCTTGTGAGTGCAGTGGTCTTCCCTGGCTCACTTATCCTATGTTTATATTATGTGATGGAGATTTCGGGAATTTGAACTTTCTGGTGATATGCGGCGGATGGCACAGTTCTGGAGGTCACCACCGGTTCTGTCCGTTAGGCATGATTTAGGTATTTTTGCATATGTGCATTTTCGTTCGTTGCATTATATATGTATCTATTCAGGGGTACGAGGGGGCCATATCCTTTCCTACGATTTTGTCAGTCTGTTAGAGGTCTGTGGATACATAGATGTATGGGCTGTGCCTAGTTTATCCGACTTGACCTGCATAATATGTTTGGTATATTTGATAGGCGGTTGTACCCGCTACCTCGGTCGTGTCCGCCCATATTTGTATATGTATGATCATTATATTGGGTTTGTATGATTTCTGTTGGTATATTCGAATGTGCAGGTCAGTCGGGACTATCTGTAAAGTAAAATAAGTGCTACTAAATGTTTTTGAAAAATGGTATATATGTTTGTTCGGATTTGAGAGTCAGTTTGACATTTGTGCTGGCATAAGCTGTCTATTTGGAATCTGTCTTTGAGATTACGTCTGGGTGCCCAAATCGGGCACTAGTCACGAGCCACGGGGTTGAGTTGTGACAGCAACACTGATTAAGCATGAGATTTCTAATGGAGTCATTCTTTCTTTTCATATCTATATTCAAAAGAGCATGATTTACTTTATACTTGCATGTTTTACTGAGTTGAGATGAGTTGAATAGATGTTATTTCCATACTATTCTACTTGTTTCAGTTTCATTCAACTATTTTACATACCAGTACTGTAACACCTGGTGAAAAGAAATAAATTACCCCTAAAATTGACCTTACACGTAACGCATCTTCCCATTCTCAATTTACAAACCCGAGACCAGAATTGTGATGAGTCAAAAAATGGTCTCGACTCAATTTTTTCGCAATCGAGTCAAATTATTTTTTTCAAAAAAAATCCAAAATAGTGGATTTTCGCGCCCCTTCCGCGACGCGCAAAGGATGCGGATTCCCATATGTTTTTTTTTGTGATTTTGACGTAAACTGGAAATTAGCGAAAAATAGAAAAAAGGTTGTGCGCGATGCGCACCACTACAAAATCAGGCTGAAATTTTCTTTTTATTTGGGAAGGGTAATTTCGACCTTTCCCACACCCATAAGACTAAAATAGTTAGGTATAACTCTAATTTAGGCTCTAAATGCATATAATACACTTTCACTCTTTCAAAAACCTCTCAAGAAAACTCAAGTGTATATACAAGATGCAAATCTAGGGCTTTCAAGAATTCTGAAGTTGATTCTCAGGTATGTAAGACCTACAAAAATCTTCATGCATTATTTTTCCATTATGTAATTTCTAGTTTTCTCCAAATATCAAGTTAGTAGTTTACAACAAGATTTCTTTATTTTGAGTAATTTTCTTGAATATGCTATTTTTGAAGAAAAGTATGAGATTTACTAAATCCTTCTATTGCAATGGAGTCCTGAGTTGAGATGCTACTTTCAACTGTTAGATTAGTCAAACCATAAAGTTACTATAGAAATCTATGAAGTTGATATCTTACTTTAAACTCCAGAAAAGTATAGTTTTATAATTATTTTATGAATAGAGGAGAAAGAAACCTATGATTTCAAATAGTCTTGAGCTAAGTTTTAAGAAGTATTTAAAACTTTGTACGTGAAAGATAGCGGAGTAATAAAGTTATGTTTTGAGATACTTGTAACAATAGTATTTTCAGTTAGAGAAAAGTTTAAGACAAGTTGAGAAAAGTTTAAGAAAGGTTAAAGCGGGCTAACTCCCAAGAGAAGAAGATAATGCCTTGAACAAGAGTGTTCTTGAAGTATAAGCTATATAAAAATCACTTTTGGGAGTAGTATTGTGTACCAATATGAGTGAGAGTAGAAGTAATTACTTGAACTTATAAACTATGTAGCCAACATAGGATAGGATTGTATAAAGGTACAACTCCTCACTTGCCACTAAGATGGCATAAATTTTGGGATGGATCCACTCCCCTAGTTCTTCATCCCCTACCTTGGCAAAGTACGGGATGGCTCTGGCAGTGTGGGCATGATGTTGTATCATCACGATGCTCATAGTGATGGTTGTCGGTTAGAGAAACTCCCCAAGGTGTAAAGATTCTTATTCTACATATTGAGATTTAGTATTTCTTTATTAAAGTACTTCTTTATTTATGTTGCATATTTAACTGAGTTGAGCCAAATACAGAGCTAAGCTTTTAGTACCATATTTTATATATATGTAGCTATGCTCATTAGTGCGCTAACGTAAGTGTTTCTTTTATGTTGAGTTGCATTTTTGACAAGTTTAATTATACATATAATTCACATGACATATTTTTGTTTGTTAAGCTATCTCAAGGTGCAGTCTTAAAGTAAGTATTTTATCTTTAGTACTTTTTGGCCATCTTACATACTGTACATTCCACTTACTGATGCCTTTGGCGCTGTATCATGTCATGATGCAGATACAGGTATCTATGTTAGCAGATGCTTAGTAGGACATTCCGCATTAGTGGTCGATGAGGCCTCTTTGCATCCAGAGGATCTCGGGAGTCTTTATTTCTTTGTATTTATTTTTGTTGAGGTCCCCATGAGCCTACTCTGGTGCCTTATTCGGAGTTAGTACATCAGCGGCTTCGCAGACTAGAAAGATATTGTAGCAAGTTATTTGTTTAAAATTGTTTTGAAATATTTTGAGTTAAGATGTATACCTTGACATTGTATCTTTAAGTTCATAAAATTTTAGCCCATTCTGGTTTATTGCGGTATTGATGTCTTTCGCTGAGTAAGTTAGCCAGGCCAAGCGATTTGCCTAGAAGTAAAAATAGTTTTCGAGTGCCGGCCACGTCCAGGTGTAGGCTCGGGCAATAACAAGTACATTCCATGTATTGATGTCCCCCTCTAGGACTGCATCATTTCATGATGTAGATATATAGGATCGAGATCATCAGTAGGCGTATCATTGAGGATCATTGGACATTCAGCGGATTGGTGAGCCTCCCTTACTTTGGATGATTCATGTGTTATTTCCATCTTGCTTTAGAGTTAGATAGTGATTAGCTTTTTATTTTGATTGAGGTAGCCATGAGTCTGTCATTGGCACCACCTACTACTAATAGAGGCTTCATAGACTAGAGTCAGATTATTGATTGATAAAACTATGAGCTAGTTTCTTTTCTACTAGCCTTTATTATAATATTCTTTTTGAGATTTGAGGAGATGAGTCTATTTACTTTCTTTACGTTCTTCCGTTGATTAGTAGAATGTATGAATGAATGAATGTGATGAGGACAAGTGGTTCTCTTGGGGAATAGCAATAGTCTCTGGTGCTGGTTATGTATAGGGTACTCTCTCGGGGCGTGACATTATTATCATAAATACATTTTGAAAATATCATAACAGAAAAAAAGATGGCACTCTCTTTGTCTTTGTTTAAAGTTGTGTTCCTTCTTGTGTTGTTTTTCATGGATAATGTAGGTATATATCATCTCTTTATTTTATGCTATATATCTTTACCAATCATGAATGGTAAGTGAGAAAAATATATATTTAAAAATTTTATATAGCATTTTTTAAATAGTCACTTAATCAACTATATTGCAAAACACCAACATGAATTGTGGAGTTCTTTGGGATCCCCTTAACCTTACTCAGAGTTATTGAGGTTCGAGAATAAAAAATCATGTTGAAAGTGTTGCTATCAGAATTGAGTCATGCAGTGCACCAATTGAATTTAGCTGAGTCCCTATTTGGGTAAGGAAGGCCAGTAGTAGACCAGAAATCGAAAAAGAAATATTATGTCGCAAATTTAACCTAGTTGAGATAAGTTATGAATTAACATTTTTTTTGTTTCCCACCCAGTGTCCGAAGTCCTGATGAAATATGGTGGTGCTCCCAATAGAATTTTTTTCATATCTAGGACTCGAACTCGAGACCTCTGGTTAAGGGTGAAGCAGTTCCACTACTACATCACAACCCATGTTGGTTAAATTAACATTGATGAGATGCTTGAGATCTATTCGCCATCCTTAATTATTTAGAGTTTTTGATTATAATATATAGAGAAAACATAGAAGGTTTATATGGAACGAATCTAAATTAATCATTCTCATTTTGATGATTATGACAGAGGGAAATATTTGTGAAGATCCAAGCAAGACATTCAAGGGATTATGTGTAGATGATGCAAAGTGTACAACTGTCTATAGAAGTGAGGGCTATGAATATGGAGTATGTGGTGATAATACATCCAAATGCTTATGCACAAAGCCATGTCCTCCAACTCCTACATCTAGTAGTCTGAGGTTCTAATGTGGAATTTTTAGAAACTATGGACCTTAAAAAATGTAAAATAAAGAATTAGAAATGAAAATAGACTGTCAATTTGATATATAAAACTTATTTTGAAAATTGAATCTCAAAATGTGTTATTTTAATTTTTTTTATATTTTTCTAAGAGAACCCATCCTTTTTGCTCCCTTCATGACTCGAAGTCTCAATCTTAGATTGAAAGTGAGAAATAAAGAGGATAAAATCTATTGTTAAAGAGCTTCGAAGCTCAATTGTAAAATTTGATCTGTCACAATTGTGAATTATTTCAAGTGATCAAATAATATATTAAAAGATTCGAAATATTGATAGGAGCTCATATCTAAAATTTGAGATTGTTTGGAGGAGGGTTGAGTTAGTCGGAATTAAAAAAAAATAAATCAATTTGTTAAGGAAGATAGACTATTGCAATGTATAAATTGTGTTTATGAATGTGTATACATCTCTCGCTCATACAACATTGATACATTACATATATATGCATTATTTTTAAATGTCATGACCCAACCTATGGGCCGTGACTGAAATCACTTCGCTTCACTGAACTCTACACCAGCATTTTCTAGTAGAAACCAGCAAGAAAACTCCTCCATATTGTTGTATCAGGTTTCATTGGCATGCTTGACACAACATCGGGCACCCGAACAACATTACTAAGCCAGACTCAGATTATAATCACTATTTCGTTTATTGAAATTTCGGTAGAGTTTCCTTTGTTTTACTGACTACCAACCTGCATACAGAAGATTCCAACAAACAGTACAAACATACCAACATACATATACATACATACGTGGGCCGACAAGGTCACCGCTGCGGTTAAACCGCCTAACAAACACAGCATATGTACATAGTATCCAAACTGACTGAATAACTCACATAACCGGCATACAGACATAATATACAGACTGGTTGACATATCCCACACTCACAGGAGTCCATAGACCTCTATAGAGACAGACCAAACCATAGGATGGAACAGGGCCCCACAGTACCCACAAATGAAAGTAATACAAAGTACTGAAGTAGCAAATATACCAAAAATGGCTCCGAAGCAAGGGAGCTCTTTAGACTGCAAACTGGGGTCCTAAGCTGGTGGCCCGCTACTCTGTGCATCTGTACCTGCAGGCATGAAATGTAGCCCCTGAAGGAAGGGGTTCAGTATGAAGTACGTACTGAATATGTAAAGCAGATAGCACAAGTATAAATAAGAGTGATAGACCAACAGAGGTATAGAAGTCAAAATCATATGCAAACATAAGAAAATATTTCCTTTAGGTTTTCAAAATATCAAATGGATGAATACCGTACAGGAACGATGGCGATCTCCAAACTCGCATCATACCACAACATCACACCAAAAAGTTCAAATCCCAAAATCTCTGACACAAAGCATAAGTGTAGGATAAGTGAGCCGACGTCCCTGAACTCAGTTATCCTGTAGTAAATGTGGCATAAAACCACCAAACCAAAGACCCAATCTCACCACATCACTGAACTAAGCAAAGCCGACCCTTGGACCAAGCCAACCCCGCCATATCCAACCAACTTTGAAATATATATATATATATAGTATATCACGCATGACAACAACCGGCCCGAGAACCGGTGAATGAAATCATATTTGGCACGAGTAGAGTCGTGAGAAGTCATATGCATGAAAAATCCATTTTATAGATTCAAGAGTTCAATAGTATATTCACATATTAAAACAAAGCATTACTTATTAGGTATCAAACTTTCTCAACATACAAACTTTGAGTTCATAGGAGTCAAGTTAGAACTAGTTTCTTTAAAATTGTTCGGAACGAACCAATGCATAATTAATCTCAGTTGGAAACATAGAGGAACTTTTCAAATGCTATCACATTTTATATTTTAACTTAGTCATGCCAAAAGACGGAAAGCTTTACATACCTCAAACGCTCTCCAATGTAATCCAAACGCAAACTAAATCTAATTTATGCTTCGAAATGCCCAAGAACTGGTTTTTGTTTCATAAGTCCATAAGCATTGGCAAGCTAAATCCAATTTATGCTTCGGAATGCCCAAGAACTGGTTTTAGTTTCATAAGTCCATAAGCATTGGTAAGTCTCTCACTGTGTAGTGTACTGTCTGTCTCTTCTCACTATCAAATTCATCAATCGTTGACGTGTGTATCTTTTCTGTCTGTCTTTACCTATATGCAGTTTACTATCTGTAGTTTATTATCTTCTTCTGTATGCAGTTTACTGTCTCAGCCTCTCCCTATATCTTTTCTAATACCCTTATCAGTCATCAAATTCCTAATCATTCTAGCTTCGTCCTATCGATTAGCAGTTGCATATATTTCTGACAGAAGAACATAAACACCGCTAGAATCACTTCGCTTCACTGAACTCTACACCAGCATTTTCTAGTAGAAACCAGCAAGAAAACTCCTCCATATTGTTGTATCAGGTTTCATTGGCATGCTTGACACAACATCAAGAGCTTTGTTAATATGCCCTGCATGTACCAGTATGTCAACTAACAACCATAGTGCTCTAAAGCAGGCCTAATCTTATACTCAGAAACCATTTTATCAAAATATCTACAGTCCTCATCAACCAAGCCCCTATGATTACAACAACAACAACAACATACCCAGTAAAATCCCACAAGTGGGGTCTGGGGAGGGTGGATGTACGCAGCCTTACCACTACCTAAATAGGGAGGCTGTTTCCTAGGAACCCTCGTCTCAAAACCCATCCGCAAGACAGCCTAGATATGAATTTATCCTAATATAAAGCATCTATGATTACAAGAACCCAAAATACCAACAAATGCGATCGAGTCAGGCATTATTCTTTCATTAACTATTTGGTTAAAGCAATGAAATGCTGGCACGACCTTACAGTGCATTCAAAATCCTAATATCCTTACATTCCCAGGATTCAGATCACGTCTGCTCACCCTCTCAAAAATCTAAAAAGCTATCTAATGAACCATATTTGCGACACATGTTCAATAAACAGTTGCACACCAGCAACTCGAAATTCAAGTATCTCTTATACTCCCTTAAAATATAAGCATGACCACACATCCCCAAAGATAATGCACCCAAACCAGCACAAGCATCATGAACACACTACATCATATACCCATTAAGCTTAAACACCTTCTGCATCTCCAAAAGCATTCTCAGCGCATTTTCAAACTNACGTATTAATAAAATTTGTGGATGACTGGACTCTTTGTGCAGCCTTTAGTGGAAGCAATTCACCATCATCATGGCCAACAAGTATAACTGAAGTAAAACCCATGTTTGAACAGAAGGACAGAAGCAAGTCAACCCGAGTATTAATCGTAGAGAGATTGGGCAAATAGTTCTCCTCCAAGCCTATTCTGAAAGGCCTAGATATCAATCCCCATCCTGGCTTGTCAAAGGTAGTGACTGCACAACAAACCTGCTGAGCTAGTACTCCTATCAAATTTCTCTAAGAGAAGATGCCACCACCAAAACCATGTACTAGAACAATTTCAAACTGACCATTACCTTCCAAATCTTGTATAGGAAAAGAAGAGCCCAACCTATAAACTACATCTTCATCATTAAGTTCTTCTAGATTGAGAATAGGCATTTCTTGAAATAGGATAGGCGAAGTTTGAAAATCATCTAATAAAGGTGTGGAGAGACAGTTTGCAGGATATTGATTACTATAGCTTCTCCGAATAGAATAATCCACGTTTGATAAAAGTTTTAGTGGCCTATCTACATGGGTTGTGGAGGATAAGAAATGACAAGGCGATCCAGGAAACCTAAGTTTGCAATGAAGAGTAAGCCCTAAGCAAGATATAAATAAGCTGTCAACACTAGCAAGCAGTTTGGCAGGGATTTCCCCATCCTCACGAGTTGATCCTGCAAGTTTCCTCCTTGTTTCAATATCACATTTTGATGCTTTCCTAGTGGATGGAGTTGGAGATCAGGGTACAGACATTTTGATGCTTTCCTAGTGGATGGAGTTGGAGATCGGGGTACTTTATTGTATGCAGAGAAGTAACTTTACAAGGAAGGACAGCTTCAGGGTCAATTCGGTGAAACAAAAGTTTCCTCCTAGCTCGGCAGCTTGTTCTATAGGCAACAACAATATGTCCAATAACAAGGACTATAGATGATAGAAACAACACAGGCATCCCCCATGACTTGTTCAAATGAAGCTTTTGCTTTGAGATAGATGATGAGAAACGTGGCATCTGGATAGTCTAATGGGGTTGTTCGAAGTATACAGGTGTGCACTTGTTGAAATGAAGCTTTTTCTTTTAGATAGATGATGAAGCTTCAGCCTCCAAGTATGAATTATCAGCAAACACACTAGCCTTTACAGAAAGAGGAATAATGGATATAATAGAACAAAGTTTAGTTATGAGATATGGTCCATGTGAGAGCAGGTCCATCACACATGTGTACTAATGAGAATTCAACACAAAAGTTAGGTAGGAACCAATTAAGTCTTCAAGACCCTAAGTTTCAAAATTTTTACTTTTGGTCCCAAACTTTTCTTAATCGATCCAATTAAGGACATACGGGTTCTAACATCCTCCCCCTTAGAACATTCATCCTCGGATGTTAAAACAGCCTTACAAGATTTGTAAACAATTTTTAGAAAGAGTTTCCTTCCAACTATCACAACAATACAATTAACGCTCCCCTTCGAGCTTATCGTTCAAACACATTCTTCATTCTAAGTTTATTGAGTAGGGAGTTGTGTTGCACCTTTTGATATATCTTACCTCTCCTAAAGCTGCTTCCATATGTGCCTTCTTTGGGTAATGCATAAACTAACTTATTACTTGAATAGGAAAGGCTAGATCAGGTCATTTGATAATGGGATACAAGAGCTTGCCTGCTAGTCTTTGATAACTTGTGGGATCTGATAGAAGAGTATCACTTCCCTCTCTTGAACTAGCAATACACTTGTCAAATTAGATTTATATAAGCTTTTGATTCAACTCAAGTGGTGTGCTAGCAAGCTTTGCTTCCCCAGACCAGATTCTAAGATCGATTGTGGTGCATATTTCTTTTTTGACATTAAGATTCCTTTGCTTGTCTTTAGAATTCAATGCCCAGAGTCTTTCATTTTGAACTTCATCTTATTCTCCTGTCTTGTGTCCTGTAATAGTTGATGGTTGCTTCCTATTATAAGCAAAGCATCTATATATACTAGTACTGCTATAGTATCATGGCCAACAAGTTTAGTGAATAAGGAGTAATCATAGCGACTTTGCTTGAGCCCCATCTGCATTAGTGCCTCAGTTAGCTTCAAATTCCATTGCAGTGGTGCAAGGTTGTTTAAGTTCATACAAGGACTTATGCAATTCGCAGATCTTATTAACTTCCCCCTGACTAGCAAAATCAGGAGGAATATCCCTATAGACCTCCTCGAATAGATCACCATTAAGGAATGTATTATGGATATCTATTTGGTAGATGAACTACCCCTTAGCAGTAGCAAGAACAACCACTAACCTGGAAGTTACTATTTTAGGCACAAGACTGAATGTCTCACCATAGTCAAGACCTTCTTTCTAGTTGAAACCTTTGGCCACTAGTTTGGCCTTAAATCTTTCAACTTTACCTGAGGCTAAGAACTCAATCTTTTACACCCACTTGTAGTCAATTGGTCTCTTACCAGGGGGGTAAGTCAAGTATACTCTAAGTTTTGTTGTCCTTTAAAGAAGTAATTTCCAGCTACATGGTTTTAAATAGGAGGATATGTTCCTGAAATACCACATGTCTACTTACCTGGAGGGATTTGGCATGAATGTCATAAAGGATGTATCATTTTTTTGTGTTAGTGGAGGTATAACCCATGAACACCGTAGGTATAGCTATAGGTGCAAACTTGTCCAAGATCTTAGGCAAAAGGTATAGCATAGGAACCCAAAGACTCTGGGGTGAGACAAGAAGTAGGATGCATATAAAGTTTCTCATAGGAGGATTTAAAATCAAGAACACTAGATGGTAGTTTGATTATAATATAGACTGCAACATATGCATATTCAGCCCAGAACTTGAGTTTAATAGAGAATACATTCTGAACTTGATAGAGGAACCTTTTTTAGTACCTCTAATGTCTCAAATTTTGAAGCTACTAAAAATGTCCAAGTATATCCACTGAAATCCTCAACTACAATAACAAAACATCTTTTCCCATTATGAGTAGATTCGCTGCAGGGACCTCAGACATCACAAAGCAACAAGTCAAAACATGTTTTTGATTTATGAGTACTAACAGGAAAATCAACTTGGATTATTC
>DF367318.1:6035-16066 GCA_000787875.1 Solanum virginianum | reverse complement strand
TGACCCTTGCATCCACAATGCTCACATTGTAAGTGCGATTTTCTGACTTTGTTACCTTCTCCTGAAGTTCCTGCACTACCACCATAGGTTCCATTAGACCCATTACCTAAATTCCATCTATATGAACTTGTTCCATGATTATAGTTAGAACTTTTGTGACTATACATGACCATTCCTTCTACAGACTCTGATTTTTGAGCTGGATGCTAACTTCCTCTGACTCTCTTGATCAACAATAATGCATATGCCTTATTTAATGAGGAGATGGGGCTCATCATCAAAATTTGGCCCCTAGGTTGTGAGTAGAACACATTCAACCCCATTAGGAACTGCAACAGCCTTTGGTTCTCATAGTTCTCACTAAATTTCTTTGATTTAGGGCAAAGGAAACTAGGACAAGGCATGAGAGCATCATACTCATCCCAGAGTTCTTTCAGTCTGGAACAATACTCAGCTATAGCCATTATTCCTTGCACACACGTGTGAATCTCTTTGTGCAGGTGAAATACTCTAGAACCATTAATATTATTAAACCTCTCTTCCAGATTTAGCCAGACTTTTCGAGCATCAAATGCTTACACGATAGAACTGAGTAAACCTGGTTTTATAGCATTCATGATCCAGGATAGTACCACAGCATTGAATTTTTTTTTACTAAGTAATTCAGGCTCAAACTTAGATTTCAGAAATCTTCCATCAATAGATACTAATTTGATCCGACCTTTACGTCCAATTCTAAAGGATTTACTCCAAAAAAATGCATAGTTCTCTGATCTAGTTAACCACTCTCTAACTAAAAAGGCTCCATGGGAACTTTTACCTGCTAAATTTGCAGATGCTGTCGTATCAAGACTTGACATGCACATTTCTTTCACCCTTCAACTGTGCCACGATCTGACTATATTGCTTCTTTAAGTTGATCTTTAAATTTGGCATACATGAAAGATATGCAGAATTGGGTATTCAAAGCTACATGTTGCACCTCACATGTAACCTATTTATCGTCAGTTTCCATGACTTTGCAACTGTAATCAGAATTTCATAATACTCGTATCTTTCCATGAGGATTACTCATAGCATTATCCATTCCCAAAAAAGGTCTAATACTGTTAATATGTGAAGAAAGCGGGATTATATACATTAACTCCCTTTTTCTTGGCCCTATGGTAACCAGCAGGATCTCCTACAAACTTGTAGCATACCCCTTTGGCGTGTCCTTTCATCTTGCAAAACTCACACACCACATAGTAATTTTTTTCTTAAATTTTGAAAGTCCCCCTCTAGCATAAAAGGCTATATCCAGACTATGACTCTCACTTATTGCAGGACTTGCTCCTCCAAGCAGTCAGGGTCTTTCTCGGAGGCATCGCTGAAAACAATACTACGCATTTGGTCAGAAAGGGTTCACCCTAATAACACAGCTCTATTGTATGATCTAGGAACATAAAAGAAGAATAACATCCTAGATGTCCTATAGCCTTCTGTTTATAAATGTGGTGCATAACACACCAATAAACAAGACTCTACTAGGCATGGTCTGTGAACACTCCAAGAACGAACTACTCTGATACCACTTTTGTCACGACCAACCTATGGACCATGACAGGTACCCGATTGGGGCACCCGAACAAAATTACTAAGCCACACTCAGATTATAATCACTATTTCGTTTACAGAAATTTTGGCAGAGTTTTCTCTGTTTTACTGATGACCAACCTGCATACAGAAGATCCAGTAAATAGTACAAACATACCAACATACATATACATACATACATGGGCCGACAAGGTCACCGTTGCAGTTAAATCACCCAATAAGCACAGCATACGTACATAGTATCCAAACTGACTGACATATCTCACATAACCGGCATACAGACATAATATACAGACTGGCTGGCATATCCCACACTCGCAGGAGTCCACAGACCTCTATACAGACAGACCAAACCATAGAACGGGACAGGGCCTATCGTACCCACATATGAAAGTAATACAAAGTACTGAAGTATCAAATATACCAAAACTGGTTCTGAAGCAAGAGAGTTCTTCAGACTACAAATTGGGGTCCTAAGCTGGTAGCCCGCTACTCTATGCGTCTGTACCTGCGGGCATGAAATGTAGCCCCTGAAGGAAGGGGGTCAGTACGAAGTACATACTAAATATGTAAAGCAGATAGCACAAGTATAAATAAGAGTGATAGACCAACAGAGGTATAGAAGTCAAAATCATATGCAAACATCGGAAAATATTTCCTTTAGGTTTTCAAAATATCAAATGGATATATACCATCGAGGAATGATGGTGACCTTCAAATTCTCGCCATACCACAGCATCACACCACAAAGTTTAAATCCTGAAATCTCTGACACAAAGCTTAAGTGTAGGATAAGTGAGCCGGCATCCCTGAACTCAGTTATCTTGTAGTAAATGTGGAATAAAGCCACCAAACCAAAGGCCTAATCTCACCACATCACCGAACTAAGTAAAGCTGACCCTTGGGCTGAGCCGACCCCGTCGTATCCAACCAACTTTGAAAAATATATATATAGTATACCATGCACGATAACAACCGACTCGGGAACTGGTGAACAAAATCATAGTTGGCATGAGTAGAGTCGTGAAAAGTCATATGCATGAAAAATCCATTTTATAGATACAAGAGTTCAATATTATGTTCACGTATTAAAACAAAGAATTACTTGTACCAAAATGTTCATACTTGAAAACAAAACATTAATTATGCCAAAGAAGGAACCAATGCATAATTAAGCTCAATTGGAAACATAGAGGAACTTTTCAAATGCTATGACATTTTATATTTTAACTTAGTCATGCCAAAAGACGGAAAGCTTTACATACCTCAAACGCTCTCCAATATAATCAAAACACAAACTTAATCCAATTTACGCTTCGGAATGCCCAAGAACTGGTTTTTGTTTCATAAGTCCATAAGCATTAGTAAGTCTCTCACTGTGTAGTGTACTGTCTGTCTCTTCTCACTATCAAATTCATCAATCGTTGATATGTGTATCTTTTCTGTCTGTCTCTCCCTGCATGTAGTTTACTATCTGCAGTTTACAATCTTCTTCTGTATACAGTTTACTATCTCAGCCTCTCCCTATATCTTTTCTAATACCCTTATTGGTCATCAAATTCCTAATCATTCTAGCTTCGTCCCATCGGTTAGCAGTTGCATATATTTCTGACAGAAGAACATAAACACCGCTAGAATCACTTCGCTTCACTGAACTCTACACCAGCATTTTTCTTGCAAAAACCATCAAGAAAACTCCTCCATATTGCTGCATCAGGTTTCATTGCCATGCTTGACACAACATCAAGAGCTTTGTTAATATGCCCTGCATGTACCAGTATGTCAACCAGAGTGCTCTAAAGCAGGCCTAATCTTATACTCAGAAACCATTTTATCAAAATATCTATGGTCCTCATCAACCAAGCCCCTATGATTACAAAAACCCAAAATACCAATAAATGCGATCGAGTCAGGCATTAGAAGATCCAGTAAATAGTACAAACATACCAACATACATATACATACATACATGGGCCGACAAGGTCACCGTTGCAGTTAAATCACCCAATAAGCACAGCATACGTACATAGTATCCAAACTGACTGACATATCTCACATAACCGTCTCACCCTCTCAAAAATCTAAAAAGCCATCCAACGAACCATATTTAGGATACATGTTCAATAAAATGTTGCCCACCAGTAACTCAAAATTTAAGTATCTCTCATACTCCCTCAAAATATAAGCACGACCCCACATCTCCAAAGATAATGCACCAAAAACAGTACAAGCATCATGAACACACTGCATCGTATACCCATTAGGCTTAAACACCTTCTGCATCTCCAAAAGCATTCTCAGTGCATTTTCAAACTCACCTGATCGAACCAGAGCATCGATTATAACATTCCACGATACCAAACTTCTCTCAGGCATTTTATCAAACACCTACAAGATGAATAAAAATATAAACTAAAGTGTTATTTACATACACATCTTAATCAAACCCAAGTTTTAAAGTAACCCCATGTGCTTATTTCCCTTCAGAAGGAGCAAAACGATAAGCACAACTATTAAGCACAAATGGGAAAGTATACTTATCAGGCTCAACACTCTCAACCATTCATTGGAAAAGCCAAAAGGCTTCATCTTTATGATCATTACTATGTGCACAGACTCTAATAAAAGTATTCTGGATTAAAGAATTGGGTTTTCCAAGCTACCAAAGACTTTAAAAATATAATCAAGAGCATTCATGGAAGCAAAATGGGGAATTCTACTGGAGAGAAACGTGGCATCTGGATGGTCTAATGGGGTTGTTCGAAGTATACAGGTGTGTACTTGTTCAAATGAAGTTTTTTCTTTGAGATAGATTATGAAGCTTCAGCCTCCAAGTATGAATTGTCAGCAAACACACTAGCCTTTACAGAAAGAGGAATAATGGATATAATAGAACAAAGTGTAGTTATGAGATATGGTCCATGTGAGAGCAGGTCCATCATATATGTTTACTAATGAGAACTCAACACAAAATTTAGGTAGGCACCAATTAAGTCTTTAAGACCTTAAGTATCAAAATTTCCACTTTTGGTCCCAAATATTTCTTAATTGATCCAATTAAGGACATACGAGTTCTAACTTCCTCCCCCTTAGAACATTCGTCCTCGGATGTTAAACTAGCCTTACAAGATATGTAAACAATTTTTAGAGAGAGTTTCCTTCCAACTATCACAACAATACAATCTTTGGGCAATGCATAAACTAATTATTACTTGAATAGGAAAGGCTAGATCAGGTCTTGTGATAGTAGGATACAAGAGGTTGCCTGCTAGTATTTGATAACTTGTGGAATCTAATAGAAGAGTATCACTTCCCTCTCTTGAACCAGCAATACACTTGTCATATTGGATTGATGTGAGCTTTTGATTCAACTCAAGTAGTGTGCTAGCAAGCTTTGTTTCCCCAGACCAGATTCTGAGATTGATTGTGGTGCGTATTTCTTTTGCGACATTAAGATTCCTTTACTAGTCCTTGAGAATTCAATGCCCAGTTGACATTAAGATTCCTTTGCTAGTCCTTGAGAATTCAATGCCCAGTCTTTTATTTTGAACTTCATCTTAATCTCCTATTTTGTGTCCTGAAATAGTTGATGGTTGCTTCCTATTTTAAGCAAAGAATCTACATATACCAGTACTGCTATAGTATCACGGCTAACAAGTTTAGTGAATAAGGAGTAATCATAGAGACTTTGCTTGAGCCCCATCTGCATCAGTGCCTTAGTTGGCTTCAAATTCCATTGCCTTGGTGCAAGGTTGTTTAAGTCCATACAAGGACTTGTGCAGTTTGCAGATCTTATTAACCTCCCCCTGACTAGCAAAATCAGGAGGAATATCCCAATGGACCTCCTCAAACAGATCACTATTAAGGAATGCATTATGGATATCTATCTGGTAGATGAACTACCCCTTAGCTGTAGCAAGAACAACCACTGACCTGGAAGTAACTATTTTAGGTACACGACTGAATATCTCACCATAGTCAAGACCTTCTTTCTAGTTGAAACCTTTGGCCACTAGTTTGGCCTTAAATCTTTCAACTTCACCTGAGGCTAAGAACTTAATCTTTTACACCCACTTATAGTCAATTGGTCTCTTACTAGGGGGGTAAGTCAACTATACTCTAAGTTTTGTTGTCCTTTAAAGAAGTAATTTCCGGCTACGTGGTTTTGAATGGGAGGATATGTTCCTGGAATACCACATGTCTACTTACCTGGAGGGATTTGGCATGAATGTCACAAAGGATATATCATTTTTTTTGTGTGAGTGGAGGTATAACCCATGAACACTGTAGGTATAGCTGTAGGTGCAAACTTGTCCAGGAACTTAGGATAAGAGGTATAGCACAGGAACCCAAAGACTCTGAGGTTAGATAAGGAAGTAGGATGCATATAAAGTTTCTCATAGGAGGATTTAAAAGCAAGAACTCTAGATGGTAGTCTGATTATAATATAGACTGCAACATATACATATTCACCCCAGAACTTGAGTTTAACGGAGAATATGTTCTGAACTTGATAGAGGAACCTTTTCACTACCTCTGAGGTGTCAGCTTTTGAAGCTACTAAAAATATCCATGTATATCTACTGAAATCCTCAACTACAGTAACAAAGCATCTTTTCCCATTATGAGTAGATACGTTGCAGGGACCTCAGACATCATAAAGCAACAAGTCAAAACATGCTTTTGATTTATGAGTATTAGCAGGAAAATCAACTTGGATTGTTTTGCTGGAGGACAAACAGTACAATGTGTGCAATCTTGTCTTCTTAAGTGACTAAGGCACTCATGCTTCTTTATATATCTACAGGAGCATGTCCTAGTCTTTTATGCCAAACATCAGCAGAACCAGAACTAGAACCAAAAGTAAGACTAGTAGGACTAACATGTGGAACACGACATAGATAGACCACTTACTTTGGAGCTTGAGATGGCTTTTCTCTTGGTATGTAGAGTCCATGTCTTTCCTTACCAATCCCCTTTACTTGACCAGTGTAGAGATCCTGGAGAATACAGAAGTCAGGGAATCCAACCATATATTTCGATTCCTTAGTGATCCTTGATATTGACAACAAGTTGTCCTTGAAATCAGGTGAATGTAACATATTTGAAATAGTGTGATTTACTAATACTGGTGCTACCACCATGTGATACTTCCAATAGATTTTCCATTTGGCAGTTGTACTTGATTATTCCTACACCTAGACGCCTTCTCAGCTCTATTTAGTGAATCAAGTCTAGAAATGATGTGATATGTAGCTCCATTGTCTACAATCCATTCATTATCACCATATATGCACAAGAGAGCTCTAGAGTAATTACCTGTATCAGCTGCTGTTAAGTTTACTGAGGAGTCTGTCTTGTTCTTCACTGCACCTCTTGCTTTGGACAAGAGGTGTAAGATTTATTGATACTGCTCCTTAGTAAAGAAAGCTCCAAGATAAGGATTAGATTGACACATTGATTTTCCTTTCTATTTTTTGCCCTATATCTCTTACTTGGTGTTTTAGTTGAACTCAGCTTGATGCATACACATTCCTGAACCAATAACCTTTCTTTTGGATTTTAAAGTCTGGAGGATAACCAACTATCTTGTAGCACTTCTCTTTTGAATGACCCTTGCATCCACAATGCTCATATTATAAGTGCGATTTTCTAACTTTGTTACCTTCTCCTGAAGTTCCTGCACTACCACCATAGGTTCCATTAGACCCATTACCTGAATTCCATCTATATGAACTTGTTCTATGATTATAGTTAGAACTTTTGTGACTATACATGACCATTCCTTCTACAGACTATGATTCTGAGCTGGATGCTAACTTCCTCTGACTCTCTTGATCAACAAGTAATGCATATGCCTTATTCAATGAGGAGATAGGACCCATCATCAAAATTTAGCCCCTAGGTTATGAGTAGAACTCATTCAACCCCATTAGGAACTGCAACAACCTTTGGTTCTCACTGGAACCATTAATATTATTAAACCTCTCTTCCAAATTTAGCCAGACTGACTATATTACTTCTTTAAGTTGATCTTTAAATTTGGCATAGATGAAAGATATGCAGAATTGTCCATTCTCAAAGAAGGTCTAATACTGTTAATATGTGAAGAAAGTGGGATTATATCCATTAACTCCCTTTTTCTTGGACCTATGGTAATCAGCAGGATATCCTACCAACTTATAGCATACCCTTTTGGCGTTTCCTTTCATCTTGCAATACTCACACACCACACAGTAATTTTTTTCTTAAATTTTGAAAGTCCTCCTCTAGCATAAAAGGCCATATCTGGACTATGACTCTCACTTATTGCAGGACTTGCTCCTCCAAGCAGTCGGGGTCTTTCTCGGAGGCATCACTAAAAATAATACTGGACATTTGGTCAGAAAGGGGTCACCCTAATAACACAGCTCTACTGCACGATCTAGGAACAGAAAAGAAGAATAACATCCTACATGTCCTGTAGCCTCCTGTTTATAGATGTGGTGCACAACACACCAATAAACAAGACTCTACTAGACATGATCTGTTGACACTCCAAGAACGAACTGCTTTGATACCACTTCTATCACGACCTAATTTATGGGTCATGACTGGTACCCGATTAGGGCACCCGAATAACATTACTAAGCCAAACTCAGATTATAATCAATATTTCGTTTACAGAAATTTTGGCAGAGTTTCCTCTATTTTACTGACTACTAACCTGCATACAGAAGATCCCAGCAAATAGTACAAACATACCAACATACATATACATAGATACGCAGACCGACAAGGTCACGGCTGCTGTTAAACCGTCCAACAAACACAGCATACGTACATAGTATCCAAATTGACTGACATATCTCACATAACTGGCATACAGACATAATATACAGACTGGCTGATATGTCCCACACTCACAGGAGTCCACAGACCTCTATACAGATAGACCAAACCATAGGATGGGACAGGGCCCTATCATACCCACAAATGAAAGTAATACAAAGTACTGAAGTAGCAAATATACCAAAAATGGCTCCGAAGCAAGGGAGCTGTTCAGACTGTAAAATGGGGTCCTAAGCTGGTGGCCCGCTACTCTGTGCATCTGTACCTGCGGGCATGAAACGCAGCCCCCGAAGTAAGGGGTCAGTACAAAGTACATACCGAATATGTAAAGCAGATAGCACAAGTATAAATAAGAGTGATAGACCAGCAGAGATATAGAAGTCAAACTCATATGCAAACATCAGAAAATAACTCCTTTAGGTGGTTATTCGAGCGGTAAAGCAGATAGCACAAGTATAAATAAGAGTGATAGACCAACAGAGGTATAGAAGTCAAAATCATATGCAAACATCAGAAAATATTTCCTTTAGGTTTTCTAAATATCAAATAGATACATACCATACAGGAACGATGTTGACCTCCAAACTTGCGCCATACCACAGCATCACACTAGAAAGTTCAAATTCCGAAATCTCTGACACAAAGATAAGTGTAGGATAAGTGAGCCAGCATCCCTGAACTTAGTTATCCTATAGTAAATATTGCATAAAGCCACCAAACCAAAGGCCCAATCTCACCATATCACCAAACTAAGCGAAGCTGACCCTTGGGCGGAGCCGACCTCGCCGTACCCAACCAACTTCAAAAAAATATATATATAGTATATCACGCACGATAACAACCGGCCCGAGAACCCGTGAACGAAATCATAGTTGGCACAAGTAAGGTCGTGAGAAGTCATATGCATGAAAAATCCATTTTATAGATTCAAGAGTTCAATAGTTTGTTCACGTATTAAAACAAAGCATTACTTGTACCAAAATGTTCATACTTGAAAACAAAACATTAATTATGCCAAACTATTCATATTAAAAGTCGACATAATATTTATTCTCTAACTCTTTCAAAGTTGTCAAAATTTGTAAATTGATGTTTCCATTATAAATTAGAAGAGATCTATGTCACTTAGATTTCCAAAAGAATGGTAGAACATTCATGTTCACATTGAACTTATGTTTCATAAGTCCATAAGCATTGGTGAGTCTCTCACTATGTAGTGTACTATCTGTTTCTTCTCACTATCAAATTCGTCACTAATAACACAGCTCTACTGCCGCTTCGGAATGCCCAAGAACTGGTTTTTGTTTCATAAGTCCATAAGCATTGGTGAGTCTCTCACTATGTAGTGTACTATCTGTTTCTTCTCACTATCAAATTCGTCAATCGTTGATGTGTGTATCTTTTCTGTCCGTCTCTCCCTGCATGCAATTTACTATCTGCAGCTTACTATCTTCTTCTGTATGCAGTTTACTGTCTCAGCCTCTCCCTATATTTTTTCTAATACCCTTATCAGTCATCAAATTCCTAAGCATTCCAGCTTCGTCCCATTGATTAGCAGTTGCATATATTTCTGACAGAAAAACATAAACACCGCTAGAATCACT
>DF367319.1:5189-19961 GCA_000787875.1 Solanum virginianum | reverse complement strand
ATCCTATCTTACGATGACTTAAAGACAAGGTGAGTCAAGGTACAATAGAGGACTTTCACCTAACAAAAAAGGAGTACTTTATTGCCAAAATAGATTATGTGTACATGATATTAATTGACTATGGAAGAGGATAATGGACAAAGTCCATCATTCTAGATATTCCATCCATCCAGGATCAACTAAGATGTATCATGACTTGAAGTGAATGTTTTGGTGGGGAGGCATGAAAAAGGAGCTTGTAAAATTTATGGCTCAATGTCCAAATTACCAACAAGTGAAAGTAGAACACCAAACGCTAAAAGGTTATATGCAATGTATAGAGCTTCCAACATGGAAGTGGGATATGATCAATATGGATTTTGTTATCGGGTTGCCACACTCATTTCAGAAGTTTGAGTCCATATGGTTAATAGTTGACAGAATCACAAAGTCAGCACACTTCTTGCCAGTTAGAAGTGATTATACAGTTGAAGAATATGCTAAGCTATACCTCAAAGAGATAGTCAAGTTATATAGAGTCCCAATCTCCATTATATCTAACCGAGGAGCTCAATTCACATCAAAGTTTTAGAAGTCCTTCCAAAAGATTTTAGGGACACAATTGAATTTGAGTAGAACTTTCCACCCCCAAACAGACGGTCAAGTAGAATGCACCATTCAAACACTTCAAGATATGTTGCGAGCTTATGCATTGGCATTTAAAGGTAGTTGGGTGGACCATTTGCCACTTATTGAATTTGCCAATAATAATAGCTACCACTCAAGTATCAAGATGGCACCTTATGAAACATTATATGGAAGGAAATGTAGGTTACCAATTGGATGGTTTGAAGTGGGTGAAACCACCTTGCTTGGGCCAGATCTAGTACAACAATCCATAGAAAATGTTAAGGCAATATAGCAGCTGCTAGAAACAACCCAAAGTCATCATAAATCATATGCGGATGCTAAAAGGAGAGGACTGGAATTCTCATAGGGGATTGGATATTTTTAAAGGTGTCTCCAATGAAAGGGGTTATGAGGTTTGGTAAGAAAGGAAAACTGAGCCCACGTTACATAGGGCCATATAAAATTATTAAGAAGTTCGGGCAGGTTGCATATGAACTAGAGCTACCACAAGAGTTTTCAATGTTTTATCTAGTTTTTCATATCTCAATGCTTTGAAAATGCATAGGTGACCCATCCCGTATCACTTCTATTGAAGACATGCAGGTTACAGAAGATCTCACATATGAAGAGGTACCTATTACTATTCTAGATCTTCAAGTTAAGAAGTTAAGAAATAAAGAAATAGCTTCAGTAAAAGTACTTTGGAGAAACCGGCAAGCAAAAGAGATAACATGGGAAGTTGAGGATGTGATGAAATCAAAATACCCTTACTTATGGAAGTACAACATGCAGAGTTGGGACACTAACAGGTACGTGTGATTGAATACTTAGTGTGTTGTCAAAAGTTTATTTAAATAAAGGTTTAAACTTGATTAAGCTATCAAATTGTACTACCATTCGAGGATGAATGTTCCTAAGGGGGGTAAGGTGTAACACCCCACATCTTACAATACTAGTACTATGCAAATGAAATGTGATATGGCTTTTCAAATTAGTGCTAATTTTTAAAAGTGCTTATAACTCAAATTAGAGGGCGATATGTATGTCTAACACTGAAGAGGGTCGAGCGTAAATAAGTTTTAAGTCTAATTGAGGAGATCATGACCTTAAAAGAGGTGAGGAAGTGAGGTGCTTATAGGACTTAGAAAGCTAGCAGGTGAGTCACCTACTTGCTTAGCTTAAATATGCTGGCTAAGCAGAGACAACACCCAACGCCAAATCTGTCCAAGTCTGACAATGAATAAAATTTATGTTAAGAGTGTAAGTTTAGCCCATGTTTTACCATCATAAATGGACAATACTTACAACCTAAGATGAATAATAAAAGGGCCTAAGTACATGACTACCCACTTGACTAATTGAGGCCAAACTAAGTGAAGAGGAATCAGGAAAATGGGCAGCCAAGTCCCATCAACTTTGATACCCATTTAGGCCCAAGTGTGAGGGCCAAGCTACTACAACACTAGCTTATTAATATGTGATAATATGTGATCAAAAGCTCAAGAGAAAGTCGGCAAAAGTGACCTTCTAAAAGGGCTCAAAAATAGCCCGTTCAGTCATTTCACTTTGGAACAATTTTTAGCTTTCCTAAAGACTATTTTTTTTCTTGTTTACTTTACTTCACAAGGCAGCCAATACAACCTTCAAGGGTTCTTGAAGGAAACTGGAATCTTGAAGGCTAAGGTAACTTGAATTGTCCATGTATTTGTTATACTTATCCCATGACAAACGAGAAGTATATGTTAGTTATGCTTGTGAACAAAGGTCGGACAACATGTGTTTAGAAAGTTGCTGCAGACTTGCTTTTTTTTAAGTGACTTCTCTATGGTTTGTGGGCTGTATTATGAAGAGAAGTTCATGTTCTTAACATGGTTTAAGTTATATATATTAACGTAAGGTTGCTACCCTAATTTTGTTTCATTTAAAAACGAGTTTTATTGTGCTATAGTAAGTGTGATTTTAATTGGAACTTGTGGGCTGATGGATGAAACCTTATTGCCTCACATCCTTCATGACTACTTTCTTACTATTCTGAGACTGTTTTAAGGCTATTTGTATTTATATATGTGTTGAGGACAGTTTGGGTAAAGTTGAAACAGGCTTGGAATTGTCGACGTCAAAATGTAGCGAAGGGATGTAACGTTATGCTGCCCATTTGTATGTTGTGTAAAATTGTTATATGTTGTGCTTTGTGGGCTATTTCAAGACTATTATGGTACTAAAACAGGCTGCACATGATATGTATATGAGAATGTGTTGTAGAAAATACGATTAGGGATGAAAAGGTTGAAAGAATACGCTTGTGTTTATAATTATCCGTTTACTGCCCGTATATTTTTTTATGAGATTAGGCTGCGAAGATATATCTGTTGACTGCTAATATTAGTTTTATCACCTACTATATTATAGATAAATATTTGGAGGAAGGGAAGGTTAACTTTTTCATGTGTTCATATGCTCCGATACATAGTCACCTTCAAATCTTCATACACACTTGGATATCAAGGTACACGGTTCGTTCTACTAAATAAAGTTCTTGTGTTGTTCTACCTCCTATGCATTTCATTATTTGTGTAACCTACTCCTTTCATTATGATGTTGTGGGTTAAAGGAAAATCCTAGCAAGGGCCGATCCCGATATAGATTTACCACTGATAAGCTAGTCATTTGTATTACATGTTGTGCACAAATTATACAGTAAAGGTAAAGTAATAAAAAGAACATAAAGTACATGATTCCACAGTATGAATAAAGGTGGTCTCTTATCCTACACCAGTGCATAGTTTCATTTGAGTTGTTACTTCATATATAATATTTCCTGCCTTACATATTCAATACATTATCTCGTACTGACGTCCTTTATGGGTGTCCTGCATTTCATACTGCAGGTACAGGTGCTAGTAGATCTCTCTAGTAGGAGTACAGGATATCAAGGTATTGTTAGCAAGTTCCAGGTTGCTTCGGTGCTTTGTGTGTCTAGAGCTTATATTTTTGTATTGTATAGTTAGTCGAGGGCATGTCCTGACTCTTATCAGATACTTTTCCTTATTTAGAGGCTTTGTAAACTATGTAAATTAAAGTGTGGCCATGTCTCCCACTTTAGACAACGTGGCCCCAATGGCCTAGCCATATGCATTTCCTTTTGGCTTGTTATTACTGTTTACTTTCTAAAAGGCATGTTAAATGAAGAAATCCCTTACAATATATATATAGAAAGCGCATGGACACAAGTTAGTTCTCCCGAGCCTTATCGGCAACAGGTGCTTGTCCGCCTTAATAGGACTTTGGGCGTGACTTACATATCAGCATCAAAGCAAGAATGTACGCACAAACATGATTTCAATCATACAATCCTTCTCCCAACAATTTTAATATATAATCACCCAATAGAAAATGATTAAGCATCAACTTTCCTAGCATTTCGACAAACCCTAATTCATTCAAGTTGTTATGTACCTATGTTATCAACCATCTATTTTACAAGTGATAATCATTCAATGACATTCAATCAAACATGGTGGATGATTCAATGGCACACCAGTTAAAAATCACAAGGCCTAAATACCCAATTGCGGATTCAACCAAGAATTTAGCTATGGGCAACCCACTTTCATATAACACAATTCAAATTCACACAAGGGTATACATGTTTAAAAACTATAACAATCATAATCATCAACTTAATCAATTAAAATCAAGGAAAATTAAGGATTGAAATTAAACCAAGAACTTACCACAAGTGGATATTAACTTGAAGAAAAGAGAGAGAAGATGAATGATTAACAGACCCTAGGTTGCCAAAAGTCTTGGCGGACAAATGATCGCGGTGGCTAGAAATTTGATCGGGGAAACAAAGGGAAGGGAAAGGTTGGGTGATTTTTAGTCAATTATGTCAAATAAGGGGTAAAAATAATTTGACCTCTCATTTTATACCTTTATTGGGTCGGCTATAAATTAATTAGCTTTGGGTCTATGAAGCCCTGATTACGAGTCATAGATTGTTCTACGGGTCATAAGTCATGGTTTCGTAAAACCCTCCATACTCAATAAAATTTTAGGAAACTAACATGAGTCCATAAACACCATTCATGACTCGTAATTTGAACTACAAATATTAAAGTTACCTCATGGATTGGAGTGCAGAATTTTTTGGCTTACTAGAAATCTTAACGAGATGCGGTGCGAGTTATAAATTGATTTGCAACTCATAGACCCAGAAGTAGAAACTAAACTTGATGTATTTTTCAACCAAATTTGCTGATTTAGTCTTCTACCTGCATATTCTTCATGAAATACATTGTTACCCTATATGTAACCAATTCATTATCCAAAATTACAATCAAAACACAAGAAAACTACTACCTGTGAATCCAAAAACTTAAAATAAACCAATAACTATGCTATTACATGAAAAACCTTGGGTTGCCTTATCAAAACCCAAACCTAGGGCCTAGACATGACACAACGAAGGTGGAACCCAAAGGGACCCCAAACAAGCCTCTTAACATATCATTACACATCTTTGGTCGCGGAAGCAATTGAACAACAACAAAAGTATAAAATAAGGATAATGGGGCTAAGTGAACTCTTTCATAAGATACAACATTCAAAGAGTCAAGCTCAACCATAGTTACATATCTTATCCAACAACACCTCTAAACTTAAAATTTGAGCGGGGGCCAAGACAACTTTTTGGGCTCACCCTTATAGTCACAAGTATATAAAATGGAAAAAGAGTCTTTTACATAACATTGGATCAAAAGAAGCATGGCCTTGGATTTGAGGACTCACCAACTTGCTTTGAGTAGTAGTACTAGCCACATGGAGGGAGATGATCAAGTGGGGTTCTGGTTCCTACATGGTAACATCATGTAGGCATAAAGTATGCGTTAGTATATTTGAATGTACTAAGTATGTAGGATGCAGTTAGTTTATTTGAATGTACTAAGTATGTAGGATGCAATTCAACAAGAGGTAGGCAATATAGGCAATATGCAATATCATAAGCAATGGATAACATATTGACAATATGACATGTATGAGTGATGGTTGAAGTAAAACATGCTTAAATGGAACATACTATATATGTAAGAAGAGACCAACATTATGATCGATCGTCATACCTTACCATCCATGGTGATTGAGGTATCAACCCCTCAATTGGTTGATGGTTATCTCCCCCTACTATCCATGGTGATTGAGGTATCAACCCCTCAATTGGTTGATGGTTATCTCCCCCTACTATCCATGGTGATTGAGGTATCAACCCCTCAATTGTTTGATGGTTGTCTCACCCTACTATCAATGGTGATTGAAGTATCAACCCCTCAATTTTTTTGATAGTTGTCTCACCTTACCATCCATGGTGATTGAGGTATCACCTCCTCAACTAGGCATGCTCTGATTACAATAATATAGATGAAAATAGCTCATGTATACATTAATTTAATCATCACTAAGTTACTCAACTCATAAGACATGTATTAGACCTTCAATACCTCAAGAAGCCATAATCGGACATGTTATCAAACACTTGGCAGGTGTGTAATGCTCATGTAAGATCATGAAATTCAACAGTGAAATCATGCAAGGAATTTCAATATAAAAGCACCCACAAAACTTGGTAAGACCCTCATGCAAGATACATCAAAATCCCTCATCAAATCTCACAATAGATCTTAGATTCATAGCTCAAAACATGCTTACTTGAACAACATTTCAGTTAAAAATCACAACAATAGATCTTAGATTCATAGCTCAAAACATGCTTACTTGAACAACATTTCATGAAACCCTAATATAGTTTATAATCAATTTCATAAATAGTAAAACCCATAAGTAGATCAACTTAGAATCATGCAACTTATGTAAAAAAGATGGTTGGGCACTATGGGTGAAAGAACCTAATGGTTGAAACCCACATACTTTAGACCTTGAGTTTCTTCAAATTGAGTTGGGAAAGAATGAAAGCTTGGAATGGGGTCTTGAAATCCAAAACTTATTCTTGAGTTTCTTTGAATTTGCATTGGGAAATTTGAGAGTGTATTCAAGTTGAGAGTGATGAGTTTTGATGCTTTTCAATAGGGTTTAGGTCTTTTAGGGAGGTTAAAATAGAATTAGAAGTGCAAAAAGATCCTTAGAATAAATAAAATTTATGAAAATCCCATTAGTGAAACGGAGGAAAAATTTGACCAATTGTCACCTCACTTGAGGTTACACTGGTCGTGTAGCACTCCATGGTCATGTGGAGTGCCTGTGAAATGATACTTAGTCTAAAAATTGGAATTGAAATACTTGGGAAAAAGTTAACGTCATCGTCACTTTGATGGGAGCCCTCCACAGGCCATGTGGTACTACACGGTTCGTGTAGTGGTCCGTGGAGCTACACTTGGTGGAAAGAATGTGGGTAAGTGGCTCCACGTCTAGACTGGATGGCTCGTGAAGCATGCCATGGCCTGTGAAGATGGTCGTGGCATCATATTTGGTCTCAAACTCCCTCTCATGCCA
This sequence comes from Solanum virginianum, assembly GCA_000787875.1. NCBI lineage: Eukaryota > Viridiplantae > Streptophyta > Magnoliopsida > Solanales > Solanaceae > Solanum > Solanum virginianum. The sequence goes on along the minus strand of DF367319.1, from coordinate 12,845 downwards.
ACCTTGACTCACTTGCACACTCCCCCGGCTAGTCACACAGTCAGTGGCAAGCCACATGGCCTATTCCACTGGCCGTGTCCCATCACTTAGACCAAAAATGGTCTTTTCGAGACCCAAACAGTCCACACGACTCAGCTAAGGCTTCACTGATCGTCTAAGTGCTCGTGTGACATCACTGCATGGGAGGGTCTCACGCAAAATGGCAATAACTCCTTCATCCGAATGTGGAATGAGGTGAAACCAAGTTCATTGGAAAGCTAACTCAAAGGGCTTTCATTTGACATGTGATGAGTCATCAAGTTCTTTGTGCTAAAAGTTATGCTCGTTGAAAGTTGACTGTTACATAAACTAATACCCAAAACTCAACTTATGGGGAAGTCTTGAACTCATCTAAGTACTAGAACTATCCCATGACTCTAATACACTCCCAACCTAACAAAAAGAAGCTTGAAACATAGATACATAAGAGCATGGAATTATGGGGTATCATAATATCTCCCTCTAGGGAACGTTTGTCCTCGAATGTCAAAGAAACGTACACAAGAAAAGTAGTCATGAATGTTTTAGTCCAACATGGATGCAACAAATGCACCCAAACATTATTCTCAAAAAGTCTCAACATGAACATCAAAATCACCATAATCTGGTCAACAAAAACATGAATACAGGCAAATTAAATAAGGGTCAAAACTTAAGACTTGAAATCATATATGGGGACTTAAGTTAGTACCTTAGGCCTAAGTAGAGTGGAAGAGATAGGTATATCGCTTTGATTCCTCCAAAGGACCTTGACGGAAGCCACATCCTTGTTCCTCAACCTCTTTACTTGCCTATGTAAAATCTCTACCAAGACCTCTTTATAAGTCAAATTGTCTTCAAACACACCCACAACATGAGGAGGCACTATAGCACTAGGATCACCCACATATTTCCTCAATATAGACACATGGAGGACCGGATGAACCATATGCATGTCATTGGGAAACCCCAACTTGTAGGCCACCTTGCCAATCCTTCCTAACACACTATAAGGACCCATAAATCTTGGACTCAATTTACCCTTTTTACCAAAATAAACCACACCCTTCATATGTGAAACCTTCAACTAGACCCAATCACTAACTCTAAATTCAAGATCCCTTCTCCTCACATCGTCATAGGACTTTTGTTGACTTTAAGCGGTTTTCAGTCTCTCCCTAATCAATCTCACCTTCTTCATGGCCTCCATAACAAAATTCAGACCTATCAAGGCTATCTCCCCCACCTCAAACCATCCAACCAAGGACTTACAACGCCTTCCATAAAGAGCCTCAAAAGGAGCCATACCAATGATTGCATGGTAGCTATTATTATAAGCAAACTCAATCAATGGAAGATGATCATCCCAACCACCCATAAACTCCAGTACACAAGCCCTAAGCATATCCTCAAGAGTTTTAGATAGTTCTTTCGGCTTGGCCATCCGTTTGAGGATGAGATTTTGTACCAAGTTTAACTTTGGTACCAAGATCTTTTTGGAAAAACCTCCAAAAGTGAGAAGTGAATTGGGCATCACGAACCGATATAATAGACAAAGGCACCCATGCAATCTAACTAACTCATGAATATATAATCTAGCATATTCTTTGGCACCATAAGTAGTCTTAACTGGTAGGAAATGAGCTGACTTTGACATCTTATCAACCACAACCCAAATAGAATAAAAACCCTTCCTAGTCTTAGGAAACCCAACCACAAAATCCATGTTAAGTTCCTCTCACTTCCAAGTAGGAATCTCTATATCTTGGGCTAGACCACCCAACCTTTGATGTTCGGCTTTGACTTGTTGGCAATTATATCAATCGGACATAAACTTAGCAATATCCCTCTTTATACCGCCCAACCAAAACACCTTTCTCAAATCCCTCTCTCAAATCCCTATACATCTTTGTAGAACCGGGTTGAGTGGAATAGGAAGAAATATGAGCCTCATCAAGAATCTTCTTTCTCAAGTCATCAACACTAGGCACACAAAACCTACCTTGGTACCTAAGGACACCATCTCCCCTTTAGGAGAAAACCTTTCCCTTGCCCTCTATCACTAGCACCTTTAATTATAACAAGGAGGGGTCAAGATCTTGCTTTGCTTTTGTCTCATCAACCAAGAAAGATTTTGAACCATCAACAACCACAATACCACTATTTTCAACCTCTTCTAACCTAACCCCCAATCTAGCCACCGATGGACCTCCATAGCCACCTCCTTGCCACAATTATCAACATGGGATAAGCTACCCATAGACACCCTACTCAAAATATCGGCCATAACATTAGCCTTACTCGGATGATAATGCACACTCATATCACAGTCTTTAAAATGCTCCAGCCATATTCACCTCAAGCTGAGATCTTTTTGGGTGAACACATATTGGAGATTCGTATGATCGGTGAACACATCAACATGCACCCTATAGAAATAATGACACTAAATTTTCAAAGCAAAAACCATGGCGGCCAAGTATAGATCATGAGTAGGATAATTCTTTTCATGCACTTTGAGTTGTCTAGAAGCATAGGCTATCACCTTACCATTTTGCATCAAGATATAACCTAAACTGACTCTTGAAGCATCACAGTACATAATAAACCCTTCTAACCATTCCGGTACTGACAAGATAGGAGTGGACACAAGCTTGTCCTTCAATGTTTGGAAACTCTTTTCACACTCATCGGTCCACACAAATTTTGCCTTCTTTTGGGTAAACTTAGTCATAGGAGAAGCAATAGAAGAGAACCAATTCACAAAAATTTGGTAATAACCCACTAAGCCCAAGAAGCTCTTAATATTCGACAGGATCAACGGTCTAGGCCAATCTCTAATCACTTCCATCTTTTTCGGATCCACCTTAATCCCATCTCCTAACACTAAATGACCTAGAAAGGCCACCTCTTGCAACAAAAACTCACACTTCTCATACTTACCATACAACTTCTCTTCCCTCAGCCTTTCTAGTACCACCCTCAAATCACTCACATGCTTCTCCTCACTCTGAGAATAGATCAAAGTATCATCAGTGAAGACCCAAACAAATGAATCAAGGTAGGGTTTAAACACCCTATTCATAAGATCCATGAATATAACCTGTGCATTAGTCAACCTAAAAGACATGACAACAAACTCATAATGCTCATAGCTAGTTCGAAAAGCCATCTTGGGAATGTCACACTCCATCACCTTCACTAGATGATACCCGAACCGAAGATCAATCTTAGAGAAGTGACTAGCCCCTTGAAGTTGGTCAAATAGATCATTAATCCTTGGTAGAGGATACTTATTATTTACGATAACCCTATTAAGTTGCCGGTAGTCGATGCACACTCTAAGGGACCCATCTCGGGAGGAATAATAGGAAGGTCATTTGGAAAGACATGAAGGAACTCATTAAACATCGAACCGACTCTATAAGGACTTTGGACTCAACATCCTTAACCCTCACAAGGTGATAAAGAAACCCATTAGAGATCAATCTTTGGGTTTTAATGTATTAGATAAACCTACCCTTGACCACCATATCATGACTCTACCACTCAAGGACGAGTTCATTTGGGAATTTGAATTTGACCCTATGGGTTCTACAATCAATAGAGGCATAATATGCATGCAAACAATCCATCCCAAGAATGACATCAAAATCCACCATATCCAACTCAACAAGATAACAAGGAAAAGTTTTATGCAAAATGCAAATGGGATGATTTCTATAAACCTTTCTAGCAATAATAGATGCACCAATGGGAGTAGACATCTCATAAGACTCACACAATAATTCAAATGCAACATTAAACATTTTCGCAACAAAAGGGGTAACAAAAGAAAGAGTGGCACCCAGATCTATCAATGCATACACATCAAGAGTCTTGTTTTGACTTTACTTCCTCAATCAAAGAAGATCTAGAACCCCAACAACCACTACATCACCATTTTCAACTTAATCAAACCTAACCCACAATCTAGCCAACCGGTGAACTTCTCTAGCCACTTCTATGTTACGATCATCAATATGAGCTAGACTATCCATATAATAGTCTTTGAGGAGCTCTAACCACTTTTTTGTCTCAAGTTAAGATCTTTTTAGGTGAACACATATTCGAGACTCTTGTGGTTGTTAAACACATCAACATGAACCCCATTCAAGTAGTGACGCCAAATTTTCAAAGCAAACACCATGACTGCCAATTCAAAATTATGGGTGGGATAATTCTTCTCATGCACCTTAAGTTGCTAGAGTTATATGCTATCACATTGCCATTTTGCATCAAAACACACCCCAAACCAATTCTTAAGGCATCAGAATATATCACAAACCCTTCCAACCCTTCTGGTAGAGCCAAGATAGGAGCAGAGACAAGCTTATCTTTCAAAGTTTGAAAACTCTTTTCACATTCATCAGTCCACACTTGGGTCGATGACCAATTGTGGAGCATATTTTGAGAATTGGTTGAACTTGAAGATATACTCTCTCACACTCATAGATCCTTGCTTCAAATTCATGAACTCCATCATTTTGGCCTCCCTAAGTTCAAGAGGGAAGAACTGGTTGAGAAATGCTACCTTAAACTCCTCCCATGGAATCACATTGTTGTTCCCCTTTTCTACTTTCCATGGGGTAAACCATATTTGGGCCACCCCTTTGAGTTGGTATGCTTCCAACTCTTTCTTCTCTTCTAACCTAACACCTATAATAGCCAACACTTTGTACACCTCATCAAAAAATTCTTTAGGTTCCTCATCCACTTTAGACCTATAGAACACTGATGAGTCCATCCTCATAAAGTCCCTCACCTGAGATACCAGAGTAGAAGCATGAGTGACTTGGGCCCCTTGATTATCTTGATTAGCCATGGCTTGAGCTACCAAGGTGAGGGCATCCCGGAGCTCTCCATGAACAAGTTGTTCCTCGGATGTGCAAACTCTTCTTCCTCTTATGTTAGGCATGATCTAAAAACGGCAAAGAAAATTTGTTAGAGGGGAAACCTTACCTAACTTCTATAGCACGACATAGATCATGAAGAAGGGAAATATTTCCTAAAATATCTCATAGCCTCTTACTCATCATAGTCATGGTGCATAAAACAACCATGAATAAGACCCTAAATGATGCAGTGTGTTGGATACCGAGGACGTTAACAAACCAAGTTGGTCATTACCCAAGCCTAGGGTCTAGAGGTGATTCAACGAATGGGGAACCCGAAAGGACGCCAAACAAGCCTCTTAACATATCATTACACATCCTTGGTCGCAGAAGCAATTGAACAACAATAAGAGTATAAAATAAGGATACGAGGGATAAGGGAACTCTTTCATAACATAAAACATTCAAAGAGTAAAGCTCAAGCATAGTTACATATCTTGTCGAACAATACCTTTAAACATAGAATTTGAGTGAGGGCCAAGACAACTTTTCGATTTCATCCTCATTGTCATAAGTATACAAAAGAGAAAGAGAGTCTATTACTTAACATTAGATCAAAATAAGTATGTCGTTGGAGTTAAGGACTCACTAACTTCATTTGAGTAGTAGTACTAGCCACGTGGAGGGATATGATCAAGTGCGTCTCCGATTCCTACATGGTAACATCTTGTAGGCATAGACTATGCATTAGGATGTCTGAATGTACTAAGTATGTAGGATGCAATAGAATAAGAGATAGGCAACATAGACAATATGCAATAGCATAAGCAATGCATAACATATTAATAATATTACATGTAGGAGTGATACTTGAAGTAAAACATGCTTAAATAGAACATATTATATATGTAAGAAGAGACCAACATTATGATGGATCTCCAAACCCTTCCATTGATATGCCCAAATTTATAGTCCAAATGGAATAGTAAAGAGGTCATGGATTAAATATAGAACTCAACCAGAGTTGAGGTCAATCCCACAGGGAATGCGTAAGAATATATCTATTAGCACCGTTTTCAGATGTAATATTTATTTTCGAAATAAATATGCATAAAGTAAATATGAGGGGTTTTGTTTTCAAACTAATTAACTATAGAAAGCAATAAATGAGTGCAAGAATGACTAGATTTCAATCAATTTATGTGAGGGTAGGATTGTGTTCCCTGTGACATCTAATGCAATAGCCGAATCTATTGGTAAACACATTTATGATTACGTATATAGAATCTAACAAGTTATGTAACATTTAATTCACCTCTCAGTCCCTCTTAAATGCATATCATTCATCACCTTTTAGTCTCAGAATGTCTATGTACTAACCCTTGCTGTTTATCCTGGAATACTCTCACCTTTCGGTCTCAAGTACTTAGACTAGGTTAAAAACCTCAAATTTCCATCGTAGAAATATTTTCATCATTAAAACATCCCTTTCGGGTATGCAAACAATAAAGTCTTACCCAATCACGTCATCTTATCAAGGAATACATTAAAATGAAGATTACTACGATATATACGTTAATTAATCCTGAGACTTACCCCATATTCGCCTATCTTATTGATTTGTTATGGTTCCTATAACCCTAGTTGTGGGTTTAGCCTAACATATTGAAATAATAAAACTCATAGCGATACAAAGATTTCATAATAGAAAGACTTACAATTGAAGAATCGACGAAGCCACAAGCTTGAATTCGATAAGTAAAATCCCAAAATCTTGTGAAATCTCTAAAAAAAAAATTTCAATGTTTTCTAGCTTTAGACATCCAAGACTAACTAAAAGAGAAATAAAATACCTATTTATATATAAAGAAAACCTAATCCTAATTAAAATAGAAAAAATCCATCGGCATGGACACGGGCCACCACACGGCCCGTGTGATTGTATACGGTTGGTGTAGCTATGCTCAGCCTCATCTTCACTGCTCCTCATGTGTTGCTACACACTCAGGTAAATGGCCCATATTGCATGCGATGGTTCATGAAATGGACCATTTGTCGTGCCCTTGCAATTTTTTGCCCAACTTCTTCCACACGCCGACACTTCATGGACTGTGGTTGGTCACACGGTTCATTTAATGACCTGTCTAGCTCCACTTGTGTTACTTTTCTATGGTATCCTCATCACGTCATATTAATAGTCAACTAAATGATACGTCTAACTCCCAACGGTCCGTGGGCCATTTTGTCTCATCTCACTTGGCCAAAATCTTCCAACTTTTGATGGAATACTCCTTCATGTCACTTTGATGAATACCATAATGATCCGTTTGACATCCCACAGTCCATGATACATGTCATGGGACTTGCCTTCACTAATTAGCCAATGCTATTCTCCAAGTGTGAGGCCACGATGGGCCTCACGGCCCGTGTGGAGGTACACGAGCGGTGTAGGCCCCTGTATGCCCACACTTGGGTCCATTTTTCCTCCTATTTGCACTCTTTTTTATCCTTTTTCTTTTGTGTTCTCATTTCTTCCATACCTTAGTCTTTTTCCTGAAAAACAACAAAAATAAACATCAAAATAACAACTTTACTTGAGAAGGCACAAAAATTCTTTATTTAAAGCGTTATACAAGTCATATTTCTATGACTCATCAACACCCTCAACATAGAATGATTGCTTGTCCTCAAGCAATAACAACTCAACCAAACAACGCATAAACACAAGTGTTCACTCAGACTATGGATGGCCTCATAATTTTTC
>DF367320.1:0-15648 GCA_000787875.1 Solanum virginianum | reverse complement strand
TCTGAAAATTTGCTGTCGCAAATACACAAGATAGAACTCAATAATACCTTACTTGTACATACATTGTAAGGATCATTAATATAGGTAGGAAGTGTGTTGGAAGTGAATTCGGGTCATGAGAGACCCCTAGTGTTTAGTTGAGTTCAAAACCTTCCTACTGGTTAAGTTTTTCACTTCGGATTATCCAAGGTCCACTTTAAATGAACATAGGTCTTAAAACACAAATAATAAGTACCTATGACCTACCAAATGAACACTCTTTGAATCAGTTTTACAACACATCCAATTTTACCTCAATATGAGTTTGGAGTAAAACGTTATGACTGTTTTACTATAGACTGTCAGTGCAAAGTGGTAGGTATGAACTAACTTATGGGCCATGGTTTTAGTTACGGCCTATATTATTAACTCATAGAAAAAGTTCTGCAAGTTTATTTTTATGTCCCAGAATTAATGGACCCAACTATGGGTTATAAATACTTCTACCGGCCATAGATTGGGCTCATAGAATCGATCTAGTGACCCCAAAATTTGCCCAAAAACTTACGAATGGGTTCTTATAGGTCGTAGAAGTTTCTACTAGCCATAGATGGACTCATAGGAAACTTAAACAATGATTTTAAAGAGGAGTATTTGTCACGCCCCGAGTCTACACCCTAGACGTGACTGACACTCGAGAACCATCACTGGTCCCTAAGTGAACCCTTGACCTAGCTGACTTACTCAACTAGAAACTTTACATGCATGTAGAAGTTTTACAAGATGAACCTTTTAAAATATTTAATAAAAACTCAAAGAATCTGAAATCAAGATTTATACAAAGTGTGAAAATAACTTTTCATACAATTTGTAATAATACTTAAAATATCTGAATGGAGAGACTAGACCGACTCACTAACTTTGTCCATGAAGCCTATACTATACTGACATAGGTACCGCAACAAGACCCATAGCTACCTGACTGTAAAATAAAATACATAAACTAAACTTACTAGAGTTCTCTGAAAACAAAGAGGTCTCACTAATTGCCTCTGAAAAGCTGACGTACTAAATATCTGCTATCATGTGGATACCTGAATCTGCATTATAAAATGGTGCAACACCAAAGGCATCAGTACATGGAATGTACAATATGTAAAATCACCAAAACAAAAACATAAGATGAGATACTATACTCAAGGTAACCAAAACATGTCTCAAAATAAGATAGCATAAATAGTAATGCAATACATGCTAAAAATAGAACATATACTGAAAGTCTTTATTATCTAGAAACTAGCTTACTTTAACTTGGAGAGTTTCTATAATCGATAACTACCATTCTGAGCTTCGTGATGATACAACATCTTGCCCATGCTGCCAGAGCCATCCCATACTTTGCTATGATAAGGAACGAAAACTAGGAGAGTGGATCCATTCCAAAACTGGACTATCTTAGTGCCAAATGAGGAGTTGTACCTTGGTACAATCCTATCCTATGCTGGCTACGTAGTTTATGAGTTAAAGTTATTATTATTTCTCTCACTCATATCAGTGCTCAATAATACTCCTAAAATAACTTTTGTAATGCTCAATATGAAATCCCACTCTAGGGATAAACTGAAAATATACTGCTTGGAGCCTTGGCTCAACATATTCTCTATAAACTAGTTTTTCTTTCTCAAAACTAATAATACTTTCTTAAACTCTGAAACTTATGCATGATGATTAATAATGCAAAAATACCTTAACTGCCTGAACTGCTCTTTTAAATTTGACATACTATGCTTAAAAGATAGTGTAGTAAATAGACTACTTGTATAACTCATGCTAATATGTTTCTTTAATCAACTCATACCTTGAGCTGAATAACCTTTCATGAATTTCATAGAGTCATAATTATATGAACATAATGTCTTATCAAGCAAAGCTTATCTTAGCAATAGAGTCGTAGTAAAACATAATATGAAAAATAATTTTCGATTCTAGTTAGGGTTCTTGTAACTATAGTAGTTCTTCAAGAATTTAAAAGGCTGTACTCAACGCTAAAGTTGTTAGCATGATAATGACAAAACAACAAGGATTTCATAATAAAGTTCTATATTTTCTCCATAAAATCATAGGAATGAAATTGACTTGACTCTTGACTAGAATTCTTGATAGTAAATATAGATTAGGCACGAAAATAAGATTTTAAGTAGCCTTACATATCTAGTGGGGAGATAGATAATTGAATTCGCAAGGGATTGACCTCAACCTCTAGAACCCTAGTTTCTCTTCTCTTCTTCTCTCAAGAACTTGAACTCAATTTTAGCATAAGAAAGTTTTGAACAGGTTTAGAAATCCTTTTTAGACCTAAATTGACTTATATTGGTCATGGATGAAGTCCAGGAGGGGTGGGAATTGACCAAAATGCCCCTCATGAAACTAAAGAAAAGTTTTTGACCCAAAAACTCAGTTCACATCACGCCTAGGATACGCACATGTATAATTTCTAATTGAAAACTTAAAACGCGTTGAAAAACCTTTTCATATGAAAATACACATAAAATGCATTTGTCAAATGCATTTCATGTGTAAATTTTCACAAATTACTTTACGATCAATTTTTCAATCCCGTAGAAAATTTTTAAAAAAGATATAAGTGTTGGTCCACGTCCCAAGCGTGTTGCGCCTTGGGCACGCACCAACACTATTTTTAGATTTAATTATGAAAAATTATTTTTCGACCTGATTGCTCTAAAATCAGGTCGAGACCATTTTTCACTCAGTTTTTTTACTGATCACAAATTCGGTCTCGAATTTTCCATTGGAGCTTGAGAAGACGCGTTATGCACACGATTCTATTCTAGGGATATTTTGGTAATTTCATGGTTGTTATAGTATTATCGTCTTTAGTCACCTTTTAAGACTAAATGTCTTAGTTTTTATCTAATTAAACCCCTAAAACATGATTCTTCAACTCAATAACGCTCAAATACTCTCGAAACTCAGAAGTTAGGTTTCAAAAGGGCAAAAACTAGGGCTTTCACACAACTTCTTCAAAATTTCAAGAACCTTATTCCCACAAGTATGTAAGGCCTACAAAAGTCTTCTACATCATTTCACCATTATGTAACTACATGTTTCTCCATGTATTAAGTTATTAGTTGGATACAAGATATCTTTATTTTGACTAATTGTTCTTATTTATGCTATTTTTGAAGAAAAGCATGAAATTTACTGAATTTTTCTACTATATTTAGGTCTTAGGCTGAAATACTAATTTTAATTGTTAAACTGGTTAAACACTAAAGTTACTATGAAAATATATGAATTTCCAATTCTTACTTCAAAATTAAGAAAAGTATTAATACAAGTATTTTATGAACAGTGAAGCATGAAACCTATGATTTTAGACAGTTTTGAGAAAGTTAAGAGAATGCTAAGTTGGCTTAAGTCCCAAAAAGAAGAAAAGTAATACCTAGAGTAGATTATATTCTTTTAAGTATGAGCATATTATTTATATTTTTGAAAGTAATATTGAGCATCGATATGGGTAAGAGTATAATAACTTGAACTCATAAACTATGTAGCCAACATAGGATAGGATTGTACCAACTGAACAACTCTTCATTGCCACTGAGATGACCTAGTTTTGGGATGGATCCACTACCTTGGCTTTTGTCCCTTACCCTTGCAAAGTATTGTATGGCTCTAGTAGCATGGGCAAGACGCTGTATCATTACGAAGCTCATAGTGATGGCTGTCGATTAGAGAAACTCTCCAAGCAAAAGTAAACTAATTTTTACATATAGAGTTTCAACATATGCATTTTCTTTCTCTATACACTTGATCTATTATCATTGCTATCCTATTTTGAGAAATATTTTAGTTACATTAAGTATAGTACCCTATCCTAACTCCCCCATTTTGTCTATTTTACATGCTTGTACATTCCACATACTGACGTCCTTTGGACCTACATCATTTTATGATGCAGACGCAGGTGATGGAGTACCTCCGCAGATTTTTCATTGAGGACCAACATTTCATTTAGCCACTGCTGATGCCTCTTACTAGTCAGAAGCTTTGGAGTCTTTATTCATTTTTTAGCAATTCTTTTTTGTTGAGGTCATTGTAGGCCTGTCACTGTAGTTGTTTTCAATTATTTTAGTTAGAGGTTCCATAGACTAGATGACATGAGTTTCAGTTCTTATTTACACTTGTTGTTGGAATACTTCTTTTGTTTAGTTGTCCAAATTATTGTATTCTATTTAGCACATTATATCTAAACCTATCATTTATTATTTAAGTCTTCCACTGACTAAAGTAGCCAGGCCAAGTGGTTCGCTTAGGACCAAAAATGGTTCTAGGTGCCAGCCACTCCCAAGGTGTAAACTTGGGATATGACAAACTTGGTATCAGAGCACAAAGTTTAAGTGTCCTAGGGTATCTATGGAATCGTGACTAGTAGAATCTGTATTATTACTGTGAAGCACACCATATCTATAACAGGGAGGCTATAAGGCATTAGGAAGTGTCACTATTAATTATTATTCCCTTCATGCCTTAGAGTTTACCTCTGTTTAGTCCATTTTAATTCGTGCGGTCACACCTTATTTTTCACATCATGCCTCAACATAGAGCCATCAAACCAGCTAAGTGTAGAGGACATCCAGCCCAACAAAATGCAAACTAGCCTAATCCACCAATTCCTAAGGTTCCTAGAGGTCCAACTGTGCCTGTTAAGCAACCACCACAAGCGGATATCTCTAATGTTGAGCTCCGCTAGGATATCCAGGCTTTTGGACAAGCAGTCACCACACACGGAGGTTGATAGGGAGATTGCAGTCATGACGGTTCATATATAACTAGGTATGAGTTTTTGAAGATGAACCCACTTGAGTTCACGGAGTCTGATGTGAAGGAGGATCCTAAGAACTTCATTGAGGAGCTCTAGAAAGTATTTCAGGTTATGCACACAAGTGATACAGAGCGAGTTGAGTTGGTTGACTACTAGCTCAAGGGAGTATCTAGACTCTGGTTTCATTAGTGGAAGGGAGGTAGAGTATAAGCGGCACCAACTTTGAGTTGGGTAGTGCTCAAGGAGGCCTTTATGGGATTATACTTTCCTAGAGTGTTGAGTTAGGCTAAAGTGAGGGACTTTTTGAATATGAAGTAGGAAGGTATGAGTATGAAGGAGTATAATCTCAAATTCACTCAACTATCCTATTATGCTGCGACTATGGTGGCAAACATACATACTAGGATGGATCTATTTGTATTAGGGCTCTCTCAGATGACTAAGAGAGAGGGTAGAAATGCTATGCTAATTAGGGATATGGACATTTGCTTAATGACTTATGGGCAATAAGTGGAGTAGGAGAAGATGTAGGATAAGGAGGAATTTGAAAGCAAGATGGACAAGACATTAGTCCAGGAGACATTTAAGAAGGAGGTTGGAAGTACTAGTTACTCATCCTTTGAGACTAAGACATCTGGACCAACAACTTTGTCTGCTAGTGCACCAGTACTAAGGATCAGGAATGAGCAGGTATCATATAGCTACAGAGTTTAGGGCAGCCAGTCACAGAGGAGTGTAGCTCAAGGATTGACTCATTATCTAGTTTGTGGTAAGTGTGGTATGTCTCATCCAGGAGAGTGACTTATGGGCGCAAATGCTTTTCTTAGATGTAGTCAGATGAGGCACTTTTTGAAGAATTGTCCTATGAGGAGGCAGAACATTAAGAATAACAAATCTCACTCAGTTTCTTCAGCACCACAGGGTAAGCCAGTTCAGAGGGGTGCTACATCAGGGACAGGCGGGGGCACAAATCGTCTATATGCCATAGCCACTAGACAGGAGTAGGAGAACTCACTAGATGTGCTTACCGATATGCTCAAAGTATTTACTCATGGTGTCTATGTATTTTTAGAACAAGGTGCCATATTGTAATTTGTGACTCCTATGTAGCCATAAAGTTTGAGATCAGTCCAAAATGTCTTCTTGAAACTTTTAGTGTTTCCACTCATGTTGGAGAATCTATTCTAGCCTAAAGAGTATTTAGGGGTTATCTAATGTCAGTTTGCCATAAAGATACCTTAGCTGATCTGATTGAGTTAAACATGGTAGATTTTGACGTTATTCTAGGCATGGGCTGACTTCATGCTTATTATGTCTCCATAGACTGCAAAACCAGGGTGGTCAAGTTTCAGTTTCCTAATGAGCTAGTCTTAGAGTAGAGGGGTAGCTTAGTTTTTCCTAAGGGTCAATTTGTCTCACGTCTCAAAGCCAAAAAATTAATTTCCAAAGGGTGTATATACTATCTATTCAGAGTCAAAGATTTCAGTGCCGAGACATCATCTCTCTAGTCTATTCCAGTCATGAATGAATTCCCAAAAGTCTTTCCAGATGATCTACCAGAAGTCCCTCTTGATAGGGAAATAGACTTCTTTCTAAATGATCTATCTGGAGTCCCTCTTGATAAGGAGATAGACTTTGGGACACATATCCTTCTAGATACTTGGCCCTTATCCATTCCTCTATACCATGTGGCTCTTTCAAAGTTAAAAGAGTTGAGAATACGACTGAAAGACCACCTAGATAAGGGTTTCACTAACCTGAGCATTTCACCTTAGGGTGCTTCAGTTCTCTTCATGCATAAAAAGGATGGTTCTTCTAAAATGTACGTAGATTACCGCTAGTTAAAGAAGGTCACCCTAAAGAATAAGTATCCTCTTCCCAGAATGGATTACCTATTTTTCCAACATGATCCTACTTGTTTCTCCAAAATAAACTCAGATTTGGGTACCATTAGCTCAAAGTTAGAGAAAATAACATTCCTAAGATAGCCTTCAGAACTCGTTATTGTTATTATAAGTTCTTGGTCATGTCATTTGGATTGGGAAATGTACCAACAACTTCCATAAATCTTATGAATAGGATGTTGAGGCATTACCTAGATATGTTTGTTATTGTGTTCATAGATGGCATCCTAATCTACTTTAGTAATGAGGAGGAGCATGCCAACCATCTTAGAATTAACCTTCAGACCCTTAATGACTAATACTTGTATGCCAAATTTTCCAAATGTGAGTTTTGGTTAGCATATGCGGCATTTCTGGGTTATATTATTTCTGGTGAAGTCATTCAAGTTGATTGTTAAAAGATTGAGGCAATAAAGAATTGGATAAGGTGCACAATTCCAACAGAGATAAGGAGTTTCTTAGGTTTGGCAGGTTACTACAAATGTTTTATAGAGGGGTTTTCTTCTATCTCAGCTCCCTTGACTAAGCTAATTTAGAAAAAGGTTAAGTTCGTATGGTCTGAAGCTTATGAGAAGAGTTTTCAAGAGTTGAAAACTAGTCTATCTACAACTCTGGTCTTATCCCTACTCGAGGGAGCTGATGGCTTCATTGTATACTATGATGCTTCCAAAGTTTGCTTGGGATGTGTATTGATGAAAAGAGGCAAGGTGATAGCGTATGCCTCCAGACAGCTTAAGACTCATGAGAAGAACTACCCAACTCATGACCTTGAGCTTGCTGCTATTATTTTGCTTTCAAAATCTGGAGTCACTATATTTATGGTGGGTATGCGGATGTATTTATGGACCACAAGAGCTTGTAGTATGTATTCAATCAGAAGGAGATGAACTTGAGGTAGAGGAGATGGTTGGAGCTATTGAAGAACTATGATATGAGCATCCTCTATCACCCAGGTAAAGCTAATATAGTTGCTGATGCTATTAGCAGGTTGACCATAGGAAGCACTCACCTATTGAGGATGGAAAGAAAGAATTAGCTGAGGAAGTGCATAGACTGGAACACATAGTAGTACAGATTGAAGATTCTGATGAAGATGGTGCAATTATCAAAAGTAGGGCAGAGTCATCCTTAGTAGTGGAGATGGAAGAAAAGGAAGACGAAGATCCAATTCTGCTTCAGTTGAAAGAAGATGTTTAGAAACAAAAGGTATTAGTGTTTGCAAAAGGTGTAGATGGAGTCCTAAGATACCAAGGCAAACTATATGTACCAAGTGTTGATGGACTTAGAAATAAGATTCTAGTTGAGTCTTATAATATTAGATACTCTATTCACTCAGCTACAACAAAAATGTATAGATATTTATGAGAGGTTTATTGGTGGGGCGGCATTTCTTGGAAGGACATTGCAGAGTTCATATTCTAGGTGCCTGAATTGCCAGCAAGTTAAGGTAGAGCACCAAAAGCCTTGTAGTGTGGCCCAAAATATTGAAATTTTAGAGTAGAAGTGGGAGATGATTAACATGGAATTCAAAATAAGCTTACCCCTATCTCATAGATAACATTACTTAATATGGGTAATAATAGATAGAATGACCAAGTTAGGTCACTTTCTACTTGTCAAGATAACTGTTACAACTGAGGACCATGCCAGACTTTACATTAAGGAGATCGTTAGATTGCATGGGGTTGCCATATCCATTATTTCAGTCATAGGATCCCAATTTACAGCATAATTTTGGAAGTCCTTTCAGAAAGAACTTGGTACAAAGGTGAATCTTAGTACAGTCTTTCATCCCAAGATAGACAAGAAAGTGGAGCAGAATCTTAGTACACTCTTCCATCCCTAGATAGATGGGCAAGTGGAGCAGACTATAATAACTTTTGAGGATATGTTGAGGTCATGTGTTATAGACTTTAAAGGTTACTGGGATGATCACTTACCCTTGGTTGAATTTTCCTATAATAACAATTTCCAAGCTAGCATACAAAATGACATCATATGAGGCCCTTTATAGGAGGAGTTGTAGGTCGCCTATTGGGTGGTTTGAAGTTGGTGAGGACGAATTGATAGGACTTGATTTAGTCTATCAAGCCATGGAAAAGGTGAGAGTTATTCAAGAGAGACTAAATACAGCCAAAAGCCGACAGAAATCTTATATCGATGTTAGATGGAGAGATTTGGAATTTGAGGTAGGTGATTGGGTGTACTTAAAGATGTCACCGATGAAGGGAGTTATGAGATTTGGGAAAAAGGAGAAGTTCAGTCCATGATATATTGGACCGTACCAGATTATTAGGAGGATTGATAATGTCGCATACTAATTGGAATTGCCACTAGAATTAGATAATATTCATTAGGTATTCCACATTTCTATACTTAAGAAGTGTTTGGGGGACCTCGCACTGGTTGTGCCTATAGAGAATTGGAGTTAAAAGACAACTTGTCATATGAAGAGATGCCAATTCAGATACTGATTGTCAGGTTTGCAAATTAAGTACCAAGGAAATTACTTCTGTTAAAGTATTTTGGAGGAACCTGTTCGTAGAGGAAGCAACATGGAAAGCTAAGGCAGATCTGAAAGCTAGATATCCTCACCTAATCGTGCCTTCCAATGACGAGCATGAAGGTAATATCCCTTATTCCTATCATTAAGTTGAGATACATCCTTAAACTTCTTGTTGATAAAATAGCTCATGAGTAGCAAACATGCTAATATTCCCCAATTTCATCTTCATATAAGGACAAATGATCCCAAGGGAGAGATATTATAACACCTCACAATTCTACTCTTAAGATCTGGAAATTTATCATCGTATATACATAAGACTGACCTAGTAATACCTTACTTGTACTTACATTTTAAGGATCATTAATGTAGGTGAGAAGTGTGTTGGTAGTGAATTCAGGTCATAAAAGACCCCTAAAGCTTAGTTGAGTTCAAAACCTTCCTACCGGTTATATTTTTTACTTTAGATTATACAAGGATCCACTTTAAATGATCATAACTCTTAGCACACAAAGCATTAGGTGGCCTATGACCTACTAAATGAAAAATCTTTGAACTAGCTATCCAACGCATCCAATTTCACCTCAATCGGAGTTTAGAGTACTTATGGCTGTTTTACTACAGACTGCTAGTGCAAAGTGGGAGTCATGAACTAACTTACGAGCCATGGTTTTAGGTATAATGTCAACTAATAGAAAAACTTTTGTAAGTCCATTTTTGAGTCCCCGAATTGATGGACCCAACTATGGTTCATGAATACTTCCATGGTCCATAGATTGGGCTCATAAAATTGATCTAGTGATCTCAAAATTTGTCCAAAAACTTATGGATGCATTCGTACAGGCTGTAGAAATTTCTACGGGCCGTGGATAGACTTGTAGACGACTTAAACAACAATTTTAAAGAGTGGTATTTTTTTCTTTTCTCTCCCTTTAAGCCTAAACTTATTAGTTTTTACCTAATTCAACCCAGTAACGCTTAAGCACTCTCCAAACTCATAATGTAGGTTCCAAAAGGGCTAAAGCTAGGGCTTTCACACACCTTCTTCAAACTTATTCATGAACCTGATTCCCGCAGGTACATAAGGCCTACAAAAGTCTTCTACATTATTTCACCATCATATAACTACCAGTTTCTCCAAGTATCAAGTTATTAGTTGGATTCAATATTTCTTTATTCTGAGTAATTATTCTTGTATATGCTATTTTTGAAGAAAAGCATGAAATTTACTGAATTTTTCTATTATATATAGGTCTTAGGCTATGATGCTACTTTTAATTATTAAACTAGTTAAACCCTAAAGTCACTACAAAAAATTTATGAATTTCTCATTTTTACTTCAAACTTAAGAAAAGTATTAGTACAAGTATTTTATGAACAGTGATGGATGAAACCTATGATTTTAGAGAGTTTTGAGAAACATTAAGAGAATGCTAAGTTGGCTTCTCCCAAAAAGAGGAGAAGTAATACCTAGAGCAGATTATATTCTCATAACATATGATTTATATTTTTGGGAGTAATATTGAGCACCAATATGGGTAGGAGTATAATAACTTGAACACATAAACTACTTAGCCAATCTAGGATAGGATTTTACCTAGAGTACAACTCCTCATTACCATTGAGATGGCTCAGTTTTGGGATGGATCCATTCCCCTAATTTTTGGCTCTTACCCTTACAAAGTATGAGATGACTCTGGCAGCATGGGCAAGACTTTGTATCATCACGAAGCTCATAGTAATGGTTGTCGATTAGAGAAATTCCCCAAGCTAAAGTAAGCTAATTTTTACATATAGAGTTTCAGCATATGTATTTACTTTCTGCATACACGCTATCTATTATCATTGCTCTCCTATTTTGAGACATGTTTTAGTTACTTTGACTATAATGCCCTATTCTAAGTCCCCTATTTTGGCTATTTTACATACTCGTATATTTCATGTACTGACATCCTTTGGATCGGTATTATTTTATGATACAGATACAGGTGACAAAGTTCCTTAGCAGATGCTCCATTGAGGATCAACATTTCATTCAACCATTGGTGAGCCCTCTTATCAGTCAGAGGCTTTGGAGTCTTTATTTATGTTTTAGAATTTCTTTTCAGTTGACACTTAATTGCTAATTTATCTCCCCCTTTTGTTAGACAAACAAACATATATTTTAAATTTACTTTGGAGAATATATCTTACTATGTTATGGTATATTTCATTAATACCGTATATTAAAATTTTTAGATGAAAACTATATGGTCTCTGACCATAAAGGTATAAACCAATTGAGAGAAAAGTTGATCATAATTTATTAGTCTGATGTGCATCTTTTCATGAAATTTATCATATTTAAGATGATGAAGTTTTGTTCTCCTGAGCAATGATTGACTATTATTTAAGACATTTAATTGTTACATCAACTTGGATATTTATCCATATTTTCAATATTAATTGTCTTGATTATATATATTGAAAGTTATACTCTTAACTCAATTAAGTTACACAAATAATTTTGCAAATGTCAGACTGTAGGTTGACAATAAATACACATGTGATTATCTTATAGATGCATTTATTTATAATATCCCTGATGATGAGCAGACCCATATTCACCTTTCATACTTAAAAAATTTAGGGGATTTGACCACACCATTAGTTGATCCAATCAACTTATTATGAGAAGAAACAGAGAATAATCTTCTACAATTTTTAATATGCACATAATCGAGATGACAAAATTATTCATGTCAATTACTTACACTAGTAAACTCCAAGTTTATCATGACATAACTATTTTAATTTAGTAAATTTTCAATTTATCATTACATATGTCATGAACCAAGCTTAGGGCCTAGATATGACACAACAAATGGGGAACCCGAAGAGACCCCAATCAAGCCTGTTAACATATCATTGCACATCCTTGGTTGCAAAAGCAATAAAATAACAACAATAGATAGAAAAAGGGGTAATACAGTGTAATATACCAGGTGTTTTAAGCCTATACTTAGGTGAAAGGATAATATTCAAGTGAATTCCAATTGAGTTAAGTAAAGTTTGAAATAAAGGTTATCTTAGTGATTAGTTTGGTTTAGTTATGTGATTGTTGAGGTAGTCTTATAAGGGCAGTTGGTTTATCCTTGGTATAATATTTTGGGAGCAATGTTATGTGAAGTTAAGACTAAAAAATGAAGTTTGGTTTGCGTTTGGAATTATTCGAAATGAAGGTATATGTGAAGGTTGCGTAATTGACTTGTTTGGGGGGAATTCATTTGCCATTGTTGCATGACTTGCGTGGGCAGCCTTTGGCATGCCCTTAGCATGACTTAAGGCCATACCATACCATGCCATAGCACCACGGGAAAGGATAATACTGTCATACCTAGGTCCCATACCCACTCCCTTGTGTTTGGCATCTTTTTTCTTTTTAAAAGTAAATCAAAAAGTCCCTTTGCACCACTTGATTTTATGCCCTTTGCCCCACACATTTTTGACCACTTTTTAGTGATTAAATGACCCTTATAACCTACCAAACTTAGTATAAATAAGCCCCCTCTACTTAGTCTCAGCATCACTCTTCAAAGAAACAAAATCCACTAATCTACATTGCTCTCCAAAAACTCTCTCAACACTTAGGCTAAGTATTCTTCAAGATCTTTTCCAAGTCTCTTCATCTTCTTAAGGATAATCAAGCAAGGTATGTGGGTTTGATTCTTGATTTCTTTTCAACCATGAAGTCCTCTTCTTAAAACTAAATTTAGAATTATGAATTTTCAATCTTTGATTTATGTATAATTGCATACTAATTGATATTTGCTTAATTTATGGTTATTCATATAGTTTACAATTATATATGAATATTTATCACGGCTTTACATAATTTACTTCAAGCATTTCAGATTTGCATTAGTTAAGCTAACCTATATTTTCAAGTCTTAGATCCATAAATGAGTTATTATGATTTTATCATAAAATGTTCCTATGATTATTGTACCTTTGTTTGAATATAAAACTTGTGATTTTAAGGTTATTGAACCAGTCTCCAACGTGATTTAAATTGAGTTATGAACTTTGGATATTTGGTTTTCATGACATAATATGAACTTATGATTTTGGACAAGAATAAGTAAATACAAGTATGAAATGATATTGGGTGACTTAAGACCCATTCAGTTTCATTTGAGTCTTTGTTAAGGAGCTATTCTAAGTACAAGTTTGAATATGATTTATTTTACAAGTTATGATTTTTTGAACTAAATTAAATTTTGATTATTTCTAATATGCATTATCCATTTTCATGGGATTTTGACTTACCACCGAATGCGTTAGGAGTGGGACTCGACCTACGGGGTCTTATATAAAGCTTCTAATCTCATAAATACGTGCCACCATAGGATATTTTGATTATGCCTTTTTAGGCTTTCTGACTAGTGGATCCATTTAGTATTTTCTTTTCTAGAGTTATACCCTGGCAAGTTGACTCACTCTTTGGCTGGTGTGGAGTATGACATTGCTATTCCATATTATAGCTCATATGGTTTTGTCAGATATGGTCTTATCCCCATATTTTTTTGCTTATGTGCTTGTCTATGCATTTTCATGGCATTAATTTATGCTTTACTTTGGAACTTAATATATTGTTTATGCTTGAAATTTGTCATATTGGGTTAATATTCTTTGTCATTATATTTACTTGTTGCATTGCATACCGCATACTTAGTACATTCCTAAGTACCAACCACATTTTTGCCTATATGTTATAATCATGTAGGGATACGCGATCTACCTCATCCTCCTCCGCGTGGCTAGATTGCTCGTGAAGACTTTGAGCTTTGGTGGGTTCCCATTCATTGGGAACAAAACCCTTATCTTCAAGCTTTGCCTTTGTTATTCAGATATTTAATGTATTTTCATTTTGACTTAGTATTGAGGAGCCTAGACTTGTGTTCTTGGCTCTGTTTATTGTCATCATTTAGAGGTGCGTCTGAACTATTGCTATACTTGATATGTTTTAAACTATTTAATATATGCTTTCGCTTATGGTTACAAGTTGTCCCTTAGTCCCATTCCCCATATTTGATTGTCATATATTTGCCATTTACCATTTAAACCTATAATGTGTAATAATGATTTAAGAGGCTTGTTTGGGGGCCTTTGGGTTCTCATTCGTCATATCACACCTAGGCCCTAGGTTTGGGTCGTGACGTATGGGGCTAAGGGACATCTTTCATATCATAAACATCAAAGAGAGAGTCAAGCTTATAGCATCATTACATAACTTGTCCAACACCTCTAAACATAAAACTTAATAGGAGCCAAGACAAGCAACCGGGCTCACCCTCATAGTCAAAGCATACAATAAAGAAAATAGAGTCTATATATAGCATAAATTAATAGAAGTACGCCTTTGAAGTTGATGACTCAACAACTTCTTTGAGAGATATCAACTAGAGACGTGGAGGAGGAGGATGATCAAGTGGGGCTCCGGTTCCTACGTGGTAACATAATGTAGGCATAGAGTATGGGTTAGTACGTTTGACTATACTACGTATGTAGGATGCAATGCAACAATAGATAGGCAACATAGTCAAAATGCATAATTAGGCAATAGATGAACATATAACAATATGACATGCATGAAGGATATCTGAAGTAAACATGCTTATATATAGAACATATTACATGTATAGGAATAAACCATTATCATAGACCAAGCAACTTAGTACTTGGAATCTAAGGTAGACCACACTTTAGAAGTGACTGAGGTACCAACCCCTCAATTGGTTGACGGACATGACCGCCCTCCGCCGGAAGTGATTGACTTACCAACCCCTCAATTCGTTGATGACTTACCACCTCCCATCCGAGGTGATTGAGGTACCAACCCCTCAATTTTTTGGTGGACATGACCACCCTCCGCCGAAAGTGATTGAGGCACCAACCCCTTAATTGGTTGATGGCTTACCACCCCTATGATTGAGGTATCAACCCCTCAATTAGTTGATGGCTTACCACCTCTATCCGAGATGATTGAGGTATCAACCCCTTGATTGGTTGATCGCTTACCACCCTCATCCGAGAAGATTGAGGCATCACCCCTCAATTGGCTATGGTCAACTCACAACACAACAGATATTTCATTGGTTGATATCTTACCACCCTTATCTAAGGTGATTGAGGCATAACCCTTCAATTAACTATGGTCAACTCACAATACAATAGATACTTCTCATGAAATGAACACATACATATCACCCTTTCATCATCATAAAGTCACTTAACTCATATGCCAAGTATTAGGCCTTCAATAACTCAAGATACATTAATTGGACATTTCATTAAACATTTGGTGGGTGTGTAATGTTAGTGTAAAACATGCAATTCAAGAGTGAAATCATGCAAGTAAATTCAATGTAAAA
>DF367321.1:9338-19946 GCA_000787875.1 Solanum virginianum | reverse complement strand
AAGACTTCTCTGTTTGCTTCTTTCATGGATAAGACTTAGTTGCTATCGAGTTAATAATGTTTTGTTGGTTTTAGTAGTCCAGTTGTGATTCTATTTCATTCTAGCATGTTAGGGTGCCCCCCCTCCTATCTGGTCTGGCCTCTTTCAGTGTTTTAAAAAGGGGTTAAAAGTGACTTAGTTTGATAACACGCTACTGATTTATTTCTATTTTCACTGCTTTATAAGGCTTGTAATCCGTTTGGGTCCAAGGTGTCTGTCCAATGGGTGGTTGGTATTATCCAATGGTGACAACTTTGTTTTCCCTTCGTTAAGTGATGAAATGTTTAGATATAATAGTTTTTCCTGTTACTAGTGTATTGAGGACTGTTAAAGAGGATGATGGCTTATCTTCATCAGTTCTTCCAATTGTAACATATCGACTCCAAGGCACCACATCACTAATTAATTGTTGCCTAAGTACCTTTGGTTTCGCTTTGTCTACAAGACTTTTTCTATAAGCAATTTACACCAGTTCCCTGAAATCTTCATCTCTACTACTTTACACAGATGAATTGACACTGAAAACTTATAGGCAAAGTAGAGAGATTTGTACATCAGACATGCATACATCTTGTGTTGCAGGTTGACCTGTAGCTTAAACAAGCAAGTACAGAGTGATTTTTTCTTTTTTCATTTTTCAAATACAATATCACACAAACTACATTCAATCAACATGAGTGTAGATGAAACACACAAGAGAAGAAGCAATAATTTTTGTCACTCTAATTACCATGATAACTCATTTTCTCAGCAAACATGGAATAGAATAACCAACTTTAATGAACAATCGAGAATCACAATAGGGATAAAGCTGTGTGTTTCCATCATACATGTATCGTTGAAATTCAAATTTAATTGCACAAATTACAATGGGGAATCAAGGAGAAAATGTATTAACAAATGTCTTATTTGTGGTTTGTAGACCATTCTTGGTTGCTTGGTGACCAAATTTGGGTCAAAAGTATTATTAAAAACTTGATTGTTCTTTAAGAATATCTCATCATGGTCGTAGTAGTACATGAGTTATCCGAAGGTATTACTCAATTAATGCAAAGTTGGCAGTGGCACTTCGATCTGCTCAACCTCTCCATTGAAGTTGCCTCACCACTTTCACTTACTAGTATACTTGATTTTGTTGTTTTAAACATTTTATAAACGTTCTTTCAGCAACTTTTGCTGCCTAAACCTTCAATACATGGGTCATGTTGGCCTAAAATCAGTTACTACTAGAAAGTTCTAAAAAAGATCTCCTTCTGTGATTTCTTGGCACCCGTAGGTCAGATGGTTTAATGCTGAAATAGGTAAAAGAATAGAGATAATGGGTTGGTATATTAGGAGAACTTACATGTCAAAGGGAGGACGTGGGTGGGTTTCTTTCGCTGTTCTAATGGTGTCGAAGCAATCTAGGCTATCGGTTGACGATGAATGGGAAACTGGAGATATAGATGGTTAAGTTGTTGCTTAACAAAGTTGAGATTCCATGATTAGGTTTTCTTAATACATGTCGGTAAATCTGAAGTATTCAGATTGATCAGTCAATTTGCAACTTCAACTTTTCAACTCGTTGAAGATTTAGGTATTCTCAGTGATTTCCTTAGGAATATTCATTATCGGACTCTGACTTATTCCAAAGAAATATCTCTAAAATCTAGGTTAGTTCATTCTAGTCATGCCATTATATTTGGAAAACAAAATCTACTCTCATCATTTTCTCAGTTTTCCTCACCTAACAACGCGAACTTAGCTTCTTGAATCCAAAAGGCTAACATATATTAGCAAATATTTCAATCAAAAAAGACAAAAAACTTATAATAGATGCTAAAAACTAGGTCACTGGCAAGACAACAGGAGAAGAACTAAAGAAGAAACAAGAAGAGAAGAACCGAAGGAAAAAAAAGCTACTGGTCGCTGCAGTCTCGCTGGAACTGGAGAAGAAGTATATGAAATAGCAACACCTTCACAGTGTAATCCTGAAGTTATTATACCAAACATTAACTTTAAAGAACAAGTAAATTGCAAAATACATGACATTAGGCACATCAAAACTGCTTTTAGAAAAGAATAGAACAAGATGGTCCAAGATGCATACACATTACAGCATGATACCAAATATAAACAATCTTGAAGAGGAGAAATCATAGCCCATCTCCAAATAATTCTTTAGGCATAAAGGCACATAGAGCCATCTCTAAAGTGATTCCTACAACAACTAACCAACTAAATAAAAACCAGACTCTTAGTAAATGAAAAGCTAGGAATAGTCAATTTCACAAGTCACGTAAACATTGCAACTGATCAGAATATTTATCGACATTGATATGCTAGAAAAATAATATGCAGAGAAATCACCACATGCTAGAAAAATTTAAAGCTTATAGCCAAACAATCACCACAAAACTACCTATAAGGAATCATCATAAAACTGCAAAACTTCCAATGCAGGAATACTCAAACAAAAAAAAAAATCAGATTCCATTGTTATAATATTAAAAGAAACTCATTCAGAAACTTATCCTAGACAATACAGGCTATGAATTTGTTAGCGTAACAAACTAAACAAGTCAATCATCTTCACTTGATTCATAATCACTTTCAAATTCTTCCTCATCACTTATTTCATTTCTTGGAATGATTCCTCATCACTTGTTTCATATTCATCACTTGAGAGTTCCTCCTCGACAGATTCTTCAATGTTCCCCCTGGATGTTCCTTCCCCATAATTATTTGGATTTGATTAAAGGACAGTAGCATCAAATTCTTCATAGATGTCTTCACCATGTTGTAATTCACTTGCTTATTCATTATCCACCACGCTTCAACACTTGAAATATCATTTTGATATGCTTCATCTAATGCATCCTCGACTTCCACTCTCCCAATGGGTTTTGTTTTAATAACTACATGCCACGAAGATTTATTCTTGCACAAAGGATAAAGAACATAATACACTTGCTTCACATTTTATGCAATGATAAATGGATCTTATAAATGATACTGCCTTATGTGGTTAATTTCAATTATTTTATATCGAGGATGCACTTTTGTACCACTAGAATCAGGATCATACCACTTGCACCGAAAAAGTACCACCTTTTTTTTGGCCAACCAACAACATAATCGAGTTCTATAATCTCTTAAAGCACACCATAATAATCAATATCCCCTTCACTTTTTACCCACACACCACTGTTATTGGTTTTCTTGTCTTTGGACCAATCTTTTGTATGAATCTTATATCCATTGATAAAGTACTTAGATATTATTCTTACTCTGCAATCAGGTCCCCAAGCAATATCACGCAAAAATTGGACATTCACGACATCCACAACATTAACTGGATTGTGAACCTATTTTGAATTAAAGAAATTTTAGAATTTTAAAAATACATATAATTGATGTACAAATACTTGACAGTATTGGGTAACACTTACATATTCTCTAAACCACTCTGAAAATCTTGAATAAACAGCATCATTCCCATATATACCAACGAAATAACTGTTCGACAAAATAAAAACTTTGATTAGATAGAGGGATGATGAGTCTTGTTTGAAAGTAGGTAATACATACATATATATATACACACACACCTATGATAAGGTTAGACCGCAGGACAATTCAATAATATATGTGTTGTAGCTGCTTTTAGCTCAGTGTCAGTTAACTTTCACTTTGGAGCATGTTTTGGACCTCCTCTTCCTGGATGATTGAATATGGAAAAGGGTGATGCCAAAGGATCAGCAATTCCTCCATCATCATGTCGATTGGGTCTATTTCTCAAATATGGCACACCATTCTCAAAATAATATGAATCAAAATGAGAAATTTCTCTTGCCAGATATTCTCCATTTATTTTTTATTGTCCTTTTACATGCACCAATAAGCCTGTAAAGTATGACTTTTAGATGAAAGAATTTTTAATTCAAACACACAAAAAAATAAAAAAAATAAAAGTAATCACTTCTCATATGTATACATCCATCTACTTTGAATTGGCCCTCCAAGTTGTTCCTCTCACACAAGATGAATTGGGTGATGTTCCATTACATCGAAAAAATCAGGAGGAAATATTTTTGCCAACTTGTTTAAAGCTAGGAAAATATTACTCTCCATGTAGTTTAGGTTCTCCACCCTTAATGTGCTAGAACACAACTCCTTGAAAAAAATACTTATTTCTGTGATGGGTTTTCATATTCTATCAGGTAAGGCATTGAATGCAATAGGCATCAAAGTTTCCATAAAAATATGATAATCGTGACTTTTCATAGGCATCAACTTTCCTTCTTTCATATCAACACATCTAGATAAGTTTGAAGCATATTCATCAGGCATCTTTAAATTATTAACCCAATCACAAATCTCTCTCTTCTCATCCAAAGTGAATGTGTAACTAGCCTTAGGCTTCTGAATCTTATTCTTAAGATGTGTCAAGTATAACTCACTTCGCCTGCAATATTCTTTTAAGTCCATCCTAGCCTTCAAATTATCTTTCATCTTTTTGATATCCATCATAGTATTAAACAAGTTTTCAAAAATAATTTCTCAATATGCATGACATTCAAATTATGCCTAAAAAGGTTATGTTTCTAATAAGGTAACTTCGAGAATATGCTTTGTTTTGTCCAATTATGTGTAACATCATAACCAGCTATCTTAAATGATGGAGAAATCAGTTACTTAGGTAGATCTTCAACTCTATGCCAAATTTCTTCAGGCAATAAAATTGTTGGTGGCTCTTCAAAATCTGTTTGATTCTTCATAAATGCACTGGTGTTTCTCCTAAATTCATGATCCATTGGCAAAAATCTACGATGACAATTGAACCATGAGTTCTTACCTACATGCTTCAATATGAATACTTTTGTGTCTTCCATACAACATGGGCAAGCTAACTTACCAGCAGTTGACCATCCAGACAACATTTCATAAGCAGAAAAATCATTTACAGTCCACATCAAGGCAGCATGCAATATAAAGTTTTGTTTCTTAAATACATCATATGTTTCCATACCTTCATTCCATAATAACTTTAATTCATCAATCAAAGGCTACAAGTATATGTCAATCAATGTTTTTGGACTGTGTGGACCTGGAACAATGCAAGTTAGAAATAAATATGGACTTGTCATACATAACTCAGGGGGAGATTATATGGTGTAACAAACACTAATCAACATGAATATGGTGCAACAGCGATTGCAAATGGAGTGAATTCATCATTGCATAATCTCATCTTAATATTTCTAGGTTCACTAGCAAAGTTGGGAAACACTCTATCAAAATGCTTCCACGCTTTTCCATATGAGGTATGACATAGAACACCAGGTGGCCTTTTATGTTCATAATGCCATGTCATATGAGGAGCAGAGCTCATTGATGCATACAACCTCTTTAACCTACGTATAATGGGTAAGTCATTCATTGCCTTCATTGGAACCTTCTTTCTTTTGGCATTCTTCACTTCCTTATAAAAAGTTTGATTATAAAAATTGTAATTTTCTAAAGCTTCATCATCTTTATAGAATAATATGCAACCTTTTTCACAACAGTCAATTATCTTTGATGAAAGTTCCAACTTAGAAACCAACTTCTTTATCATGTAGAAATTTTTGGATAAGTTCATTTTACTCGGATTAAGCTCATTCATAAGCTCAATGATAGAATCCATGCCCACTTGAGAAATTGAATAATCTGATTTTATACTTAACAATCTAACAGCAACAGACAACTTAGAATGCTTTGATCCTTCGTATAATGGATGATTAGCTTCAGTTAATTGTTCATAAAAGCACTTAGCCTCATCATTTGGTTCTGATTGAACCCCTGGAAACATCCCAAAAACATCCTTCAACATTTCACTGAATAGAGAATTTTCAACATTATTATTTTCTATGGGACCATCCTCACCATTAAACGGATTCTAAAAATTAACATTAGCTATATTGGCATTATTCTCTCCATTAACTGTTCACACATAATAATTATTCATAGATCCCTCCTTCAAAATATGAAATTCAAATTTATCTGGCTTCAATAACTTGACGCACTTGCATTTTGTACAAGGACACCTAATTGTACCTTCTATAAGAAAATCATTTCTAGTTTTCGCCTTTGCAATAAATTTCTTAACCCCATTTATATATTCCGCCTTCAATCCAGCATGATTAGGTGAGTTCTATCATACATCCATTTACGATTTGCAAATTCCATCTACACAAGTAAACAAAATTGAGAATTCAACTAAATAAACTAGCAACAGATCAATCAAGAACACATAAAAGAGAACCTACATTTTAAAGTTATGGTAGAATAAAATCTTTAAAATGAAGATTCTTTTAGCTACAAAGAAGTGAGAAATCAAAAAATATTACCATAAATTGGGATGACTTGGAGACTAGGGAACATAAGGTTTAGGAATCAAAGTTAGGTCATACGATTGCATGAGTTATAATTTGAATTCATAACTTGAAGTTGGGTTCAACAGTCAAGGACTTGAATTTATAATATTAAATTAGTGAGGCTTAGAGGTTAGTAAATTTAAAGTTTAATCTTACAGAGGTGTATATTTCAGTTTTTATAGTTTATGAGCAGAAAATTTTCACAATAAAGTATTGTGTTATTACTTTACTCATTTCACTTAACGAAGTGTTAGAACTCGATAATGGAACAGATAGAATAAAATGTTCCTTAGATAAATTACAAGGTCAGTATTCCATTAGAGTGGCTTGAACCAGAGTTTCACAGACATGCCCTGCACCATCTACTCTTTCATAAGGTCATCTATCATTTTTCTGATTGACATTAATTAACCTAGTCACTATTGTTTTCCATAGGTGGTTTCCAATGTAACAATAGTATTTAAACTAGAATGACAATTAAGTTAGGTTGGTTAAACCACAACATAATTTTCTTGACCCCAAAGTGGCGCTAAATTGTTTACCAAATTACAGAGAATCTAATTACAAATCTAAAGTAGAAATTATAAATATATATTGAAGAATATTGAAGCTAAGAATATCCAAAGTGACACCTCTACAGTATCTGAGAGATACTGAAAAATCCAATTACAAATATCAACAAAGAGAAAGTATAATCTTAAGTAGAAATTAGCAAATATATACCATTTTGTTTACATTACCTCAACCAAATACAAACCTTAATGAGAAGGAGAGTTTACATTACCTCAATCAAATTAAAACCCTA
Organism: Solanum virginianum; assembly: GCA_000787875.1. NCBI lineage: Eukaryota > Viridiplantae > Streptophyta > Magnoliopsida > Solanales > Solanaceae > Solanum > Solanum virginianum. Next base: position 12,704 of record DF367321.1, on the reverse strand, counting down.
GGGAAGAAAAAGAGATTACAGTACCTCAATCAAATTGAAACCCTAACGAAGAAAAGAGCGTTTCCTGAGAGATGTTGATGTCATTTTTCCTGAGAGCTTTTTCAATCCAAAGAGCTTCGCCCGAGCTTTTCGATCCAAAGAGCTTCACCCACAGAAATTCACCCAAGTTTCTAGTGAAAATTGAAGTAGAAGTGTCATTAAGTCTTTGAAATTAAAAAAGGTGTCATTAGCACCCATTTATTTGTTAAAAGAAACTTATATAATTTTTTAAAAAATTAAAAAATAAAGTTCCATCAATTCAAAATCAGATCAAAAAAGAGTTAAAATTCTTCTTCTTCCCTTCACCCTTCAGTTCCTTCTTCGTCTTCTTCCTATAGGAGCAAAAATTTTCTTAGGGTTTTCAAATATTCATTTCTTCTTCTTTGTCGTCATTCCTTCGCTGTTGTCATTCTTCTCGGCCATTGTTGGTCCTCTTTTCTGGTATCACCCTCCCCTATCTTCTTTACAGATAAGATTTTATTTATTTTACCACTGATATACTTTTATTTTTTGTTGTATAAATAATTATTTAAGTTTAGGAAGATGAAAAAGTATGTACTTTGTTGGGTCATACTCTAATTTCAAGTTGGTGTTGTTTGATTTGTTGATGTACTCTTTGAAGAAGACAATTTTGAGTATGGGTGTTGTTATTTTTGTAGTCATTTTGAGAAATATGTTTGGTTGGTTGGTTGATTTTAGTGTTGTTGTTTGATTTTTGTTGAATGTTGGGTTGGTTGGTTGATTTTGGATGTGGGTTTTGTGTTGTTGGTGTTGTTTGAGTTTTGAGAAAAATGTTGGGTTGGTTGGTTGATTTCGGGTATGGATGTTGTTATTATTGTTTGAATTTTGTTATTGTAGTCATTGCGAGCAAAATGTTGGGTTGGTTTGGTTGATTTCGAGTAGGGTTCACAGCAATTGTTGAAGTATTACAACAACTGGATGTGGGTGTTTTTTGTTGTTTGATTTTTATTATTGTAGTGCTTTGTGAGAAAAAATGTTGGTCGATTTTAAAGTATTAGCCACAGCTGTTGAACTAACTAGAACAACTATTGTGGTTGTTGTTTTTGTTTGATTTTGATTGTTATGTTTTTGTTGGTATTGTTTGATTTGTTGGACTCTTTGAGGATACACTTTCGGGTATGTGGGTAGTGTAGTTGTTTGGTTATTATTGTTGTTATACTTTTTGTGAAAAAAGAGCACATATTCTTCACATAAAGAGGTTCTTAAGCATTGATTTTTCTTGTACTTATTGAGAGTGATTGACCAAACTAAAAAATAATCTCTATTTTGTGACAGGACTATCTACATAAATGGCACGACCAAAATGAAAAAACCATGGATCCGACGATGCTACTACTAGAGCTTCCAGAAGGAGACTCATTTTATCGAAAGATGAACAAGAGGATGATCAGCCACAACAAGAGCTGGCACATTATATTGAAGAACTCAGTGCTGAGACTGTTGTTGGTGCCAGCCTCACAGATGCTAGACAGAGTTCCTCAGTTGCTGCACCCAGTCCAGCAATAGTTGTACACAGTACCCCAGCTGTTGCACCCAATATATTAGCTGTTGCACCCAATATATTAGCTGTTGGATCAAGTGGAAAAACTGCTTGTGTCAGTACCTCAACTGTTGAACCAAGTTATACAGTTGGTGATGACAATCCTTTAGATGTTGCAGGGACTTACACAACTGTTGAACAAAGTCCTTCAGAAGATGCACCAAGGGACACAGCTACTGTAGAGACTACCCTAGTTGTTGTAGAGACAACCCCAGCTACTGTAGATACTGTCACAGTTGTGGCTTTCAGGTATGATGATTATGGGTTTGAGATGCCTGAATTTTTTAATCGGGGTAACATTTGTTGTGAAAATGACTCAGCAACTCAACATCTTGCTGGAGCTATCCATTTCAAGTTGATCTATCAGCTTCTTCGTCGTTGGATTAGTAGTAAGAATGGTTTTTGAATCAATTTTTGTGGCATGCCTATTTATTTTGGCATGAGAGAGTTGGCTATTGTTACGGGGTTGAACTGTCACGTACCACCTCTTTCTCCCTCCCAATCCAAAAATACAAAAAAGACATATAAAAAATGTGCAAAGAAATGAAGAAGAAATATTATAAGTCGAAAGAGATGCTTGACCTGTTGTAGTCAAGTAAAGTCAAGACAAGAGTGAAGAAGTCCCTCTGTCTAGTTTAATTTGTCCATAAGTTTCTTATGGGTAGAGATCAAGGGACTAATGTGATGGACTTTTGGTTTGAACTAGCAGTCGACCTGGATGCATTTTGTGCCTATCCTTGGGGTCGGGATAGTTATGACCTTATTGTTCAGTATCTGAGGAAGGCGGCGACATTGATCAAAAAGTCCTCAAATCTATATGATTTTATGTGGGCTTTTATGGTAAGTTTTATTTGTTATATTTTTGTTGTAGTATTTTTATATTTATTTATTATGTTAATTAATAATATTTCATGTCTTCAATTTATTTAGGCTCGGGCTTTTGAAGCCATTCCTCACATTCAAAAAATATTCAAAGAGTTCGACGAAGAAGTATCTTATCTGAGACTTCTTCTATGATTGGCGAAGCCAAACAATGGTAAAGTGAAGGCGCACAAACTCTTTGATCCATCGACGAATGAGGTAAGCATTGCAAAAGTTATTGTCTGCTAACTTTAACAGTTGCTGCAATTTTAAAATAATTATTGTCTTCTCTTATTTTAGTATTTTTATTATTAAGATAATTTTATTTAATTTATAGATTCTTTATTCATTCCTAATCTCGACTAAAAGTGAGAAGGAGATGGACTTTTGGACGAGATTTGTGCCACATGAACAAGGAGAAGAAGATCCAAGGAATATGAGGTTGGTGATAGATCTGGCCGGCGTAACAGCCATCAAGAGGGATGTAGTTATTGATGTTGGTGCTAGTGATAAGGTGGGTGTTGATGCTGGGGTAGGTGGTGTTAAAAGTGTTGTTGGGGTAGATGCTGCAGAAACTGATGCTGGGGAAGAAGCAGTTGCTGGGTAAGAAACAGTTGCTAGGCATGAAGCAATTGTTGGTTATAGAGGAGGATTTTCTCCTTTTAGTAGTGGAGGTGATTTTAGAATTTCATTCACCATTTATAGATCCGATCGGCTAGGTGTTGGGACTTCTAAGGCACCTTGTAGTACTTGTCATTTTTGAAACTTGCAACGAAAAGATGGATAAGATGATAAAAATGATGGTGTCACATAATGAGAGGATGGATAAAATGATGGAGATGATACTATCGTTTAAAGAAACCTTGAATATTGTGTTATCCAAAAGAGGTGTAATCCAATCATTA
>DF367322.1:0-15999 GCA_000787875.1 Solanum virginianum | reverse complement strand
TATCCCAATTTGGAGCTGGCTTTATTGCACATTTACCATTTGCTGCCATCACTACAATTAATGGCTACAATTGTACTGAAATCAGTCTCATCCTTTATTTTTACTTAAATCAAGAGTCTTATATTATTATAAACTGTAAATACACATGTCGTATTTTTTCCCATATTTATCAAGATATCCCATGAAGTGACAAATTAAATTAACGTCAATTTTATTTAATTTTCTCCTTTTTTTTCATTGTTCACTGTAATTATTAGAAGCTAGGATGTAATTTAAGCAGTTGATATTAAATTTAATCAAAAGAATTTGGATAATAATTATTTATTATTATTATGATCATCATCATTAACAAGATAAGTTTATGAACTAGACAGTAGTCTGCCTGTCGTTATTTGCTAATGGCAGACACTTTACAACAAAAAAGTAATAAGCTCCTAATTTGTGTTCTTCTCATTTTCTTTGGCTTTAATTATTTCCTCTATATTCTCTTTTAGTCCTTTACACCATCATCATTTCAATTCAAACTAGAATATTAAATTATACTTCATATTTATAGTGTGAATAAATTATATTTTATAATTATAATAATAGTAGTATTTACATACTTTATGTATTATTTATATATTTATATAATTTATAATTTTTTATATAATATTTATATATTTTATTATATAATTCGTGTATAATATTTATAGTGTTCATATATTTTATTATGTAATTTAATTTACGCACAATTTTTATATAATTTTACATAATATTTTGTATAAATCATACAAATTATATAAAATTATAACTGTATTAACTAGTATATATGTGTGTGTTTATACGCTTAATTTTTCTTACTGTTTATGCCTCTAAACTATCCTATAAGTCCTATTATTCCTTAAAAAGAAGTCGTCAGTCAACTTTTCATAAACAAGGGAAAGTACAAGAATGTCAAAGTCGTAAATAACAGAAGAATCCAGGGGTACTTACAAAATAGGACATCGAAATTCGTGGACCCACGCGGGATGTCCCCTTCCTTCCCATGCTATGCGTTATGTTCCTCGAAAATAACAAATACCTGTTTTACGTTAAACAATAATCCCTACCATCTTTTTTCCTCCTCATTTTTGGCCCTTTCTGTATTCTTTTCCTCCCTTATCCCATGTCAGGAAAAAAAATATTAGTTATAATAATATTAATTAATTTTTTTATATTATTTTATTAAGATAGAAGGATTAAAACAAGAGTTTTTCGAAAATATTTTCTCTATCTCTATGAGATAATGATAAGATCTGCGTACATTTTGCATTTTCCAGACTTCACAGGATAGAAGGTTAATAGGCTAATAGGGATAGAATGTTGTCTTGTCTTGTGATGTAATAGGTTAATAGGATTAATTGTATTTTTATATACTGTGTAGTTATTATCTGTCATTTATTTTGTTATATTTATCGTATTTTGAAATTATCAATTATTTTTTATTCTAATCGTTAGTCTATTTGGGTTGAGATATTTAAGTTGAGGGTCTTTCTGAAATGATCACTTTATCTCTGTGACGTAGTATTAAGTTACGCAGACTCTTAACTTACTGCACTTATATCGGATTTTTCAAAATATATTATTTTTGACGAATCTGACATGCGTACTTTTGAGGAGTCCGAATAACACAGAATTTACTTGTGGAACATTAATATATTATTATTATAGTATATTTATAATTAATTTTTATAAAGTATTCGTACTTGTTCGTAAAGTTTCAAAAAAAGTCTTAAAGAATGAATAAAATAGTAAAATTATCATCTTATTTATGATTTCTTAATACATGCGTATAAAAAAATGATCAACTAATATAAAATGCTGAGAGTACTAAATTTTTTTATTTTTATTTTTGTCGTACTTGTTCGTAAAGTTTCAAAAAAAGTCTTAAAGAATGAATAAAATAGATTTCTTAATACATGCGTATAAAAAAATGATCAACTAATATAAACTGCTGAGAGTACTAAATTTTTTTATTTTTATTTTTGAAAAAAAAAGGGTATCTGGGGTGTCGATCTGGCTGCATGTTTCAGAACTTATTAATCTCAAAAATTTGATCTGTACTATTCAAATTTCATTTACTGTTATAATTAATGCTTCCCATTTCAAGGAAAAAAAGAAAAAAAATAGTACAAAATTTTAAGCTCAGATTTCATTTCTTTTTCCCTACTCTATAGTGTCATGTCGGTGCTAATTCTTGAAAACTGAAAGTTTGAAATTTTCACCTTGTTTTCTAAAATTTTTTTTTTGGTGTTAGAGAGGAGGAAAAAAGAGGATTATGGGGGAGACACATAATCATGAGCATAACCACCAGCCGCCACCACCACAGGCGGCGGCGCCACCACCAATGCCACTTGGTTCTGCCAGAGGACCTCTGTTTCCTCCGGCAGAGCAACTTCTTCAGCTTCACTACTGCATACACTCAAATCCTTCTTGGCGTTAGTATTCTTTTTCATTTCTTTAATTTTTTTTAGCTATTTATAGTAAAATAAAATATATACCTTACTGAAAAGATAAAGATGAAAAATTGACACTATCTTTTGTTAAAGTTTGTGTCTTTTTCAATCTTGGTTTGGGTGAATTTTATAATCTTAAAGTATTTGCCATTGAAATTGATGTTTCTTTGCTGAACAAGAATCTAAAAGTTTGTGTTTTCACTTTCATGGTTGAAATTAGCTTTTCTTTTTGCTGAACAAGAATGAAAATTTTGACACTCTTGTGAAGTTTGTGTTTTCAATATCATGTTTGGGGTGGATTTTAAAGCTAAAAGTAAGAATTTTGTTGAACAAGAATCTACTTGTAAAGATAAAGATGAAAAATTGACACATAGTTTGAGTGAATTTTAAAATCTGAAAGTATTCCTACTGAATAACCTTTTTGCTAAGAATCAACTCGTTTAAAAGTTTAACCTTTTCATGGTCAGTTTCTTTCTTTAAAATATATATGTCTTGTTTTAGTTTTCTGACTGTTGGAGTTTGTGTGATAGTGTTATCTTTGAGAAGTACAGCTTCTATCAGCAGTCATTTATGTATTGGTACAAATTCGATTCTAATTCTCTATACAGTGTAGTAAGATTAACCGTCAGAATGATGAATTGCTTAAAAGCTATGTCAGCCTTCCGGTGAGGAGAATGGATCAATTGGGGGATAGCAATGGAATGGGATTGATTAAAATACTCCAATAATGTTTGCCTAATATAAGCTAATCCTCAGACTTTGAGCCTATGTTGACATCGCCTGCCCAGCTCCGATGCCGTTACTCAGTTCACTCCAGTGTTTTGGACGGCGAAAGGGGACATGGGTCTGCCGAGTGCAAGGCGCTTGCCTTTTTGAAGTACGACATCAATTAATATAAAAAATTAAAGTATTTAATTGCATATATAAATAATCAAAATCTCAATCTCAATAAGATGTTAGCAAATATTTCAATTCAAAAACTAAAAATAGATAGTAGATACTACAAGTCTAGAACTTGAATGAGAAAAAAACAAAACAGAAGTCAAAACAGTGAAAAAAATAACAGAGGTAGAAGTAACTTCGTAGCCTGAAGAAGAAGAAGAAAAACACGAAAAAAATAACAGAGGTAGAAGTAACTTCGTAGCCTGAAGAAGAAGAAGAAGAAAAACATAGGAAGAAGAAATCTCAAGAAGAAAAAAAGAAGAAAAAAGAAATGCGTGCTGGTTGGACTTTGGAGTCTCTAGAAAAGTTTGGCCGGTCGCAAGAGAAGTCTAGTCGGATCATTTGGTTAGAGTCGAAGTCTAAGTGTAAGAGTGCAAATTTAGAAAGAAAGCCCTAAAATTATCTTTTAACTTTTAAAACCCTAAATTGGTCCCTTTTTTTAAAGAAAATACAAAAGGCGATGTCTTTGTCGCCATTGTCGCTATGGCGTTGCCTTTTGAAGATCGCCTCGCCATAAAGCTAAAAGGTGATGAAGGGTCGCCCCGCCTCGCCTCGCCTCACGCCATTTGCGACAAGGCGATTTCCTTTCACAACACTGGTTCATCATTTTGTTCATCAATTATTAATGTGAGCTAAAGCTAAAAGGTGATGAAGGGTCGCCCCGCCTCGCCTCGCCTCACGCCATTGGCGACAAGGCGATTTCCTTTCACAACACTGGTTCATCATTTTGTTCATCAATTATTAATGTGAGCCGGTGAAGAGTCCCTTTCATGTGTGAAAGTAGAATTGGGCCTACACTTTCTGATGCATATAATTGGTTGCAAATTTTTAATGTGGCATGTTGATTTATATATGTATAAATATATTTAAAGCTATTCAGATGAGCCAAAGATTAGATAGACGAAAGTGCCACTACCTTCCAAAAAGAAGAGAGGATCACGGCACTTGCTCAAACAGCGTAGACCTTCTTAATGGGCGTAATCACTTCCAAGGGTAGTGGGGTTCAAGGATATTAAGGAGTTGTAGATGCAGGTTGGTGGAGTTAGTCTCTTGGCTTTATTTAATTAATGCCTCAAAAGTGGAAGTGCATTCACCAAGTCTAAGTGGATTACTGTGAGTAATTGAAAGGATAGGGAGCAGGAATTTGGCTGAACTGTATTCATCACTTGTCAAAAGGAAAAGTCTCTGCAGACGTTATCGACTTAAAATTCATTATAGCTTCTGAATTGTCCGAGACAATGTAATGATCCCTTCATTTGAGTCGGTTGATGCTTATGCTTTTATGATAATGGTCAGGTGAAGGAATCAGAATTATAGTTTGCACGGTGACTTTAGAAAGCTCCCTATTCCTCCAATGGTTAGAGTTGAGATTGCTCTGACCTTTGAGTAAAATGCCTTTATTTCTGATATTGAGTTAAAATATGTTCTCTTTTTCTCTTGGGGAAGCTGTCTATCATCGGAAGACTAAGAATCAAACTGTATGGAGAGTTGAGTGGTGTCAAGCTTCTTGTTTAAGATGCAGATGTATGAAATGTATTATGGAAGGCTTTCCATAAATGTAAAATTTGCATTCATATGATAAATAGTTTCCCAACCAAAAGGAGTTGCCGTCTCTCCATGACCGAATTCTGATAACGACAAAAGATCCTTTTAACCATTGCTAGATTGCCTCAGCATCACCTGCTATTCAGCTAAAGGACAATCCTTGTATTTTACTGTCTCGTGGAATATAATTTTGATAGAACAAAGGTTTCCCTATTGAGCAATAAGATCTGGTTTGCAGTTTCCTTGTTTATGCCGCCTATGGCCTTGTTCCTGTAAATTGGAATTTTCACTTTGTTACTAAATAAACAAATAAAGGAATTTCCAAAAACCGCCGTAACAATTTCATGATCTAACTTATCCTCCCAAAAAAATGATTTTACGATTTGAAGTTTACACTATCTGTAAATGAGTTGCAGATTCTGAAATTATAGTATTGGTCTTTTTCTCTAATCAGTTGGATGATTCTACATTTTGCAGCACAAACTGTTTTGCTGGCATTCCAACACTACATAGTTATGCTTGGTACTACAGTAATGATTGCCACCGTGCTGGTACCTCAGATGGGTGGGGGTCCGGTATATCTCTAGCGTTTCCCTTGTTGAGTATTAGAGATACCTTTTCGATGTAATATTGACATCATGATATCTTTTATCTTTATGATTAGGGCGACAAAGCTCGAGTCATCCAGTCTTTGCTTTTCACTTCAGGAGTGAATACTCTTCTGCAAACGCTTTTTGGCACAAGACTTCCCACGGTGATGGGTCCGTCATTTGCCTACATTATATCAGCCCTGTCGGTCATTAACGATCTCTCTGACAGTAATTTCAGGAGTGAGCATGAGGTAATAAAGTTTATTGTTTGTGTTATCTCTATTACTTGTATAGTATATTTCCTATCAGTTTTCTTTTATCACAACCCTTAGTAGGTCCATCCCTCTATTTCAGTGATTAGACATGGTTTAAGAATAATTCGAAGTTGTAGGAAACCAAATTTGTTTCGGATTTGATACTATTAGTTTATTCAATTCATGTCTTAATAGGATTTGTAGTTTGAATTATATAGGACTAGGTTTTCAGTTTTTTTCGCTAGTTATTTTCATAATGCAGAGAGTAGTGGAGAATGGTAGAGAATTTGTAGAAATGCATTGAGTTTATGAATAAATTATTTTCCTTCAAATTAGTACTCGAGCTTATACGATCTTGATAGAGAATCAAATAGCTTGCACAGTTGGTGGACGGTTCTTGTAATTACATAGAGTGCACGAAGCTTACAGTTGAAGCATGCTACCGTGGAAGCAACAGAAAAGTTACTTTAATCTACTTTCAGATTTAACATGCCTGCATATTGATTGAGCACCCTAGTTTAAGATTCTTGCTATAACTTCCTCTTTGTTTATCTCAAAGTTTGGTGCTTTGGGTTGTTAATGTGAAGTATGTGTGAATGCTCATGACTGGATATACCTAATCTTGGGTTCATGACGGTGCATAGAAATCTCAAAAGCCAAGGATGTTGCATAATTACTAATGATATTTCTGATGCATTACCCTTTTATTGTTGTTTGTAGAGATTCGACCACACTATGAGAGCTATTCAAGGGTCACTAATTGTGTCTTCCTTTATCAACATAATACTTGGATATGGCCAAGTCTGGGGAAATCTTACAAAGTAAGTTGTGTTTTCTGCTTCTGAATACTTATTACAATGACCATTAGTTTTTGTTTGGAACTTCGGAATTGTCTTTCTGTCTTTCCATTGCCTTCCCATTATGTTTCATTGTTCTATTACTTTTCCTGTTGGAGGAATGACATATAATCCTTCTTCTTGTCTGCAGGCTTTTCAGTCCCATTGTCATTACACCACTTGTCTGTCTTGTAGGTCTTGGTTTGTTCGGTAGGGGCTTTCCTCAGGTATTATCCCAAACATCTAAAAGCTTTCATTACTCGAAGAGTTTCATAAACCTCATCCAGTTTTCTTTATGATCCTATCATTTGATCAGGTGGGTGATTGTATAGAGATTGGCCTACCCATGTTAATTCTACTTATCATTTCCCAACAGGTAACATTAACTAGTTTTTCTATTGTTTTTTCACTTTACTGGAAGATTGTAATGTTGGTCAAGTCATCTGCAGTACATGCAACGTCTTCATCCAGTTGCCCAATCCATACTTGAAAGGTTTGCTTTGCTCTTCTGCATTGGGCTTATCTGGGCTTTCGCTGCTATTCTTACTGTTGCTGGTGCTTACAACCATGTGAAGGAGCAAACTAAGCTGAGCTGCCGAATTGACCGTTCATTCCTCTTGTCATCGGCACCATGGTACTCAGCTACTGGATACAATAATGACAATGTCCTCAGCTTCTATATTCTTCTGACCTGTATGTTTGGCTGCATGTAGGATCAAAGTCCCTTACCCTTTCCAGTGGGGGACTCCCATATTCAGAGCTAGCCATGTCTTCGGAATGATGGGTGCTGCACTTGTCTCGTCAGCAGAGGTTCACTTTTCATTTTAAATTTTTTTAGTCCGATTCGAATTAAATTTGCTTTTAGAAACATGAGTCTTCGTATTTGGTTCCACAACAAATTATGGTTTGGAGATCTAGTAACAACTGTTATTTTCTGTGGACATGTGAGCATTCCACGAAGGTCAAGGGTTTAAGTGACCCTACTAAATGTCGGAGCATCGTTTGGTAGTAGTTTTATTAATACAGTGAGTGTCAAGCAGTTCTCATTGGGAAATACTCAAAATATAATAAAGTACAGTTGAGAAATCATTCTGCATATCGTTCTTAGTTTAATTTGAGCGAGGAGAAATCCATGAACTAAAGTATCCTACATAAACAGAAAAGATGGTAGTATAATGGAGATATAACCACTATAGTATACTAGAGAAACCCCCAGTGTTAAATAATCCTTTAAAATATTATAGATCCATACAGAGCATTTATGATATTGAGGGATTCATACAGTCAATCCTAGCGAGCTTGGGATTGAAGTGTGATTGCTGTTAGTTAAAAAGGTATTAAAATAAAGAAGTAAATGTGCAGTTAATTTAGTAACTGCGAGAAGTTAATTCACCCGTAGTTTAAAGAATAGTCGGATTGTTTTGAAGATCTTACGGAGGGCTTGAGTTCTAACTGCACCACATGATTGGTTTCTGCTATAATCACTTGGTTGCCGTTTCCCTTTAGCTATTTTGTTCACCTTTAAGTCTTCTGTGTATGTTCTTCTTGACCTTGCACCGATCCGAATCCAAATTTTTTAAGGCATTCTTTTAAGCAGTTGCTGCTGTTATGATATCTTCCAAATTTACCTCAAATATTTATTTGCAGTCAACAGCAACTTTCTATGCTGCATCAAGGCTTGCCGGGGCGACACCCCCTCCGGCGCATGTTGTGAGTAGAAGCATTGGCTTACAGGTGCTACATCCAACAAGTGATTCAGCAGTTGTCTTTTCATTTGAGCACAATGTTTCTGCTAATTTGGCTCTCTGATTTACTTTTAGCATTCGTTCAATTGTGCTTTGCTTCTTGTCCAGGGTATAGGACAGCTCTTTGATGGGTTCTTCGGGGCTGTTGTTGGCACTACTGCATCTGTGTAAGGGTTGATTGCTCAATTGATTTAATGCAAACTGTCTTCTGGTTCGGTCGATAAATAGTAGCAATGGCATGCTTTTCAGTTAGATATATTTCATCTTGCATCGAGTCTTTTCACTGCATAACATCTGGGAACTTATTAAGGCTGCTTAAGTTTTCCAATCCTTATAAAGTTTAAAAAATCTACTATTGTGGTGCTTCGTTTCTAATTTACGATGATACAAAACTGCAGCGAAAATGTTGGCCTTCTGGGACTAACTCGTGTTGGGAGTAGAAGAGTTGTTCAGATTTCTACTGCTTTCATGATCTTCTTCTCCATATTTGGTTTGACAATTTCTCTCCCTACATCTCTCCGCCATCCTGTCTTTTGCTTTTTCATCTCAAATTATGTTTTATCGTAGCAATGATCTAACGCAAGTTGTTATTATCTAGGAAAATTTGGAGCATTCTTTGCTCAAATTCCTTTGCCCATATTTGCAGCTATCTACTGCATCCTATATGGTATAGTAGGTAAGTACTTTTCTCCCTTAGCTTGTTGATCTTCTCGTCATCTTATTAACAGTAACTAAAGGATGGAAATATTTTCTGCAGCTGCTATTGGTATTTCCTTCGTTCAATTCGCGAACAAAAACTCCATGAGGAATATATATGTGCTCGGGATCTCTTTATTTCTCGGTATATCTATACCTCAATACTTTGTGATGAACACGGATATTGCTGGCCATGGACCTGTTAGAACTCCAGCTGGATGGGTAAGAGACATTACTTCACACGATCCCTTGTTATAATATCAAAGTTGTACTTGCAATCACCTTATAAGCAACCTGATCATGTAGGCATTCTTTTACGAACTTAAACTTATCTGATGTTTCTTGCAGTTCAACGACATATTGAACACGATATTCTCTTCACCTCCTACTGTTACAACGATTGTCGGGACATTTGTAGACAACACACTTGAAGCGAGACACTCAGTCGATGATAGGGGCGTTCCGTGGCTCCTTCCCTTCCAGAGGAGGAAAGGAGATAGTAGAAATGATGAGTTTTATAGTTACCCTCTTAGAATTAATGAGTACATCCCAAGTAGATTTCTGTGATAACTTATACATCCATGTATATGACTGTATCAAAGCTGTATGACAATTTCTTTTTAGCTCATAACTTTAGTCCATTGTTTTTGCCCTTTTCAATTCTTGTCACATGAAAATTTGTGATCAGACATTTGAAGGCCTGCAAGTTTTGATGATGCATAGCCAGTAGGATTTAAGTTTACATTTCTCATGTTATTAGTCTAAATTTATATTATGGGTTCAAGTTATATAACTGTACAGTATAAATAAAGCGAGACGAGCAATAGAATGGTCTTAGCTCCTCATAGGTAGACTCCACCTGTGGTATTATACTAAGATCGAGCAATTACAAATCCATTCATTTCCTTTACTCAAACCTTACATTTCGTTGAACATTGCTTGTTTATACTGTCAGTTCGAAGTTGAGATAAAAGGGGAGGGTTGGAAAAGGATTGATAGTCGACATAAAACTTGTCAATTTATTATGAAATTTTCCAATTGGTCGAGATTCTCTAGTTTATAGTCTTCCCTTATGGCATGAGTTATTATTTGACTTGATATTATGGACTAAAATCAAAGTTGAGCCATCGACAAACTAGTTTCACAGATGTTGAAAGAGAATATGTTACTGTTAATGAAATGTTCAGTACCACTGTTCGAAAAGTCAATAAGCTAATTCATATCGATATATATCTATTAGGTTGTCCAGTTAAATTGGAAAAGGTTGTAAATATTTGAAAAAAAATATCTCGGAACTCTATCTTCCCTTATGGCATGAGTTATTATTTGACTTGATATTATGGACTAAAATCAAAGTTGAGCCATCGACAAACTAGTTTCACAGATGTTGAAAGAGAATATGTTATTGTTAATGAAATGTTCAGTACCACTGTTCGAAAAGTCAATAAGCTAATTCATATAGATATATATCTATTAGGTTGTCCAGTTAAATTGGAAAAGGTTGTAAATATTTGAAAAAAAATATCTCGGAACTCTATTCACTAGCAAAAGGTCCCCACATTTGATTTAATGAAATCTTTTGGTTCCACGAACCTCACATTAAATACTGCCAATTTTATTTTTGTCAGTACATGAAACATTTATCTTTACTTCCATAGTTTCAGTGATCATGATTACTAGCATTTTTGCAGGGTCCACACGTTTACTTCAACTTTCATATGTTTTCTTGTTTACGGAATTCAGAATTGAGGGTGTATTATGACACTATTAGCATAAACATGTTATATTACTTTTTATAGATTACCTGTAGTTGTTTTGTTTGCAGCACTATGGTAAAAGTAAAGGAAAGATCAGCTATTGAGAAGTAGTTCATCGATATATTTACATAACGGAAACCCATGTAAGGGGGAAAAATACACAACTGGAAATTGACAACTGAGGAAGCCATTACTCTGAGAGTAGAGCAGTCCTCAGCAACCTGTAGGGAGAAAACTTACTACATTTACACGAAAGGAGCCCCGACTAAAGGGAAAATAGGGAATTGGTAACTTGATTACTGAGATAGCCAGTCAAGAGTGTAGCATTCCTCGGCAATCTGTACACAGAGACCTGGTACAGCCTTCTCAACATCTTTCCATTGACAAAAAACTTCATCGTCACAAATTACACAACGTAATGATTCAAGAAAGACTAGCGCGCTTGGCAAACTGTCAATTTGAGGGCACTCTCTCATGTCAATCTTCTCTAGGTTTCTACAGCAACCAATTGCCTCAGGGAGGCATCTCAAACCAACACATTGTGAAAGGTCAAGATACTTGAGCTTTACCAGATGACCAATTCCCGGTGGAAGCCTTTTCAGGTGTGGGCAGGCATATATCCTTAGAATTTGTAGAGTTTGTAATTCACCTAGATCAGATGGAAGTTCATAAAGACTATCACAATTAGTGATACTGAGGCTGTTGAGCTTAGGCAACCGGCAAATACTTGATGGCAGCTTATTGAAGTTGATGCAATGATCCATTGTGAACTCTGAAAGCTGTGGGAACAAACCAGGGAGGTCTACATCTGACTCGTCTAAGCTGTTTTTCATGTCACAAAGCATTAGAGATATCTTTCTCAAGTTATTGAGAGGATTTGTGGAGTTGGATAAGTGAGTAACGGATATCTTCTCGAACCAAAGGCTTCTCAAGTTGGTTAAATGACTGAAGACAGACATGTTATGAAGAACAGCATTGGAAGCACTATAGTTTATGATAATCAATGCCCTTAGCTTTGGCATATTCTCCAGGAAAGGAGGCAAGAAGTACTCAGACGAGGCAAAATTGAGAATTAGCACTTCAGCATTCGGGCAATCCATTCTAAACCAGTCCATTTCTCTCATTTCATCTGCATTAACGAGAAATATTTATGTTTATACCACAAGATAAACTTTTCAGTATCAAGCAATCAGCAGAAACCAAGGATCTGTGATACCTGTATGCACAGAGATAACTCGTGCATGGAAAGGTTCGTCTACTTTTCTTTCCCATTCTTTTGGAAACCTTGCCTCTCTTCTCGGCATAACCAATCGTTTTCTCTGATTTACATCATCATGGTTGCCCATGTGAATTGCGAGGTCACGTAAGACATCATGCTGAAACACAGATATCTCATAGTAACTTGTATACATGTCTCCCGCTCTGCCACATGAACACCACATTGAAGACTATAAACATATTGCTTGTTTCCATAAAAAATCACCTTCTAACAAAAATTAAAAGATTATTTAGGAGATTTGAATCCACCCCTCACCGTGCATCTTTGACTAGATTTAGGAGATTCTTGTCTGAAAGTTCAACGAGAATGTGAAAAGCCTCTTCCTCATCAATATCATGTAGCTCCACCCACATGTTAATTAGAACATCAAGAGGAATCCTTTTGTCTTCTGGGAAAGCACCTAAGTCGAGGAAGCACTCTCTCACCTTCTCAGGCAAACAGTCAATACTCAATTTCATTCGCTCAAGCAACTGCAGTTCATGAGACTCACAGACAGGTTGGCTTCGTGATAATCTGCTTTTTGCACTTGTCCAGTACATCTCAGGTTTTCCCTTTAATGAAGATCCAATGACCTTAAGAGCCAAAGGAAGCCCTTCACATTCATCCACAACCTAAAAAGTCCAAGAAGCTTTAGTTTGCTTAATACTCAAGTGTAACTCGAAGTTTTTGCAAAGTAAAACAGACATGCTGCCAAAAACATACAGTAATACCTCTTTGACAAGCTTTTGACTGAAACCACGCGGAAAGGAATTGTGTCCAAAAGCAAAATGGCAAAATAAGGACATAGCTTCATCTTCCCTTAACAACTCTAAATCATAAATACAATCAATGATCGATGGAGGAAACTTGATGCGCGATACAACTAGGATCTTGCAGCCGGGAATCTTGAAAATTAATGGCTCTAGAACAGATACAGACCAAACATCATCAAGAATCAAGAGCACCGGAGATGCAGATTTCGTATTCCATTGGTACTGTAGGTTCCACTGGGGTAACATCTCCCCATGTCCGTAACCATGGAGATTGCACCCTGATATCTTTTCCCAAATCATTTTCCTCAATTGCTCCACATTTGGAGATTGAGAAACAGTGAAAAAGTAAATCCTGTCCTTGAAATAACCTGGAAAAACATGGCCCAGACACCACCATCATTTTTTACCAATTTAGACTGTACTCCAATCAAAACTTTTGGTGAATCATTTACATGCAAATTTGAATGCGTTGAATAAAGCTGTAATCAAGTCTCTTATATCTATTAGAATTAAACTGATAAAACTAATAGCCAATAAACTTTTCTCCTTTTATCCTCTATTTCATCCGCAACAGAAAAGATTAAAAAAAAGAGAAATGATAAACTTTTTGTGATTATTTACTTCTAACTCGATCATCAGCAACGACAACAGGAGTTGATTTCACGGATAGACACTCAACTTATAGTTGTACCTCATAAGTCAAAATTGGTTTTTCGCAATAATAACTACTGGTTGAGTGACGATATGTGAAATCAACTATGCAAAACACTAGTGTTCTAAATGAGAAATATTTTTGGGATTAATTACTTACTCTTAACTTGATCGTCTTTACAAATCTCTTTAGCCAAGGTAGTTTTGCCACTACCCCCAATCCCACAAATCTCAAACACGCCTCTATCCTGTTCACCCATAATCATCTCCTTCACCTTCCTCTTCCCCAATTCAATCCCAGCACCTAAATTTACAAAACTATCCTCAAACCATTTCTCATCCTCTTCCATCCGTTTCACAGCTTCCCCTAAACACCCTCCTCCACCACCACCACCACCACTGTCGTCAACTCCGATTTTTATAGCTTTAAGCCTATGCTCAAGCACATCAAATCTCTGATCCATATTAAACCTAATATGATGAACATCAGCTAGTACATGAGCTTGCATTGTCACTTGCATGAACCTCGCTACTCTTTTATCAAGCCTCTCCATTTTCCTAGCCAACTGTAGGTTCCTGTTATTAAGGCATAATATAAAAATTAAGTACTAATTTCTAACAGCCTAAACTTAACCCTATTTAGAGCAGCAATCGGTCCAATTAAAATATCCAAAAATCAAACACAAACCTGTACATGTTCCAACGGCCAGAGTGGAGAACTTTTCCGGCGAGTTCGTAACCATCTCGGAGAAGTTTGGAGAAATCGTCGAGCTGGGTTTGACGGATTTGTGGAAGTTCAACACCGGTTTGTTTGATTTCTTGGATGATTGGGAGGAGACCATTGATGTTGTCGATGAGATTCTCAGCGCTTGAACGGCATAAGGTTGATTTTTTAACGATGGATAAGAGGTATTTTAGGAGTTCGGTGGTAATTTCGCCGGCGAAAAAGTCCGTCACCGCCATGTTTGGGGACTTTGTGATTTTTTTATTTTCGCATTCTGCTTGAAGAAGAACATGGAGTTTTGAGTGCTGTTATTAAGCTAGTGGAATACTATGTTAAATGACAAACTTAACCCTCTCAAATTTTTATTTTATTCTTTTGTATTAATTACACCAACAACAAAAACAACAATAATCTATTGTGAACCTAACATTGTAATAAGATTTTGTTAAAGTTGGGTGGTTAAATAAACATACTTTAAACAATATAAGAAAAACAATAATAATATATTTTGAACGTAACATTTGTAATAAGATATTGTTAAAGTTTAGTTAAATAAACGTACTTTAAACGATATAAGAAAAATAATAATTGTTAATTGATTTCACAATAAAATTTTTGAACTCACTATACTTTAGCTTGCCCCAAAATGACCTAACTAATAGAGAAATTCTAAATTAATGAATCTTTTTATACGATCAAATAAATTTACTTATTCATACTTGACTAGACACATTTTTAAAAAAATAACAAATAAAATAATAATTTCATCAGATGAAGTATTTATTTTATCTTAACAATTAAGATAATTANTTTGTATTAATTACACCAACAACAAAAACAACAATAATCTATTGTGAACCTAACATTGTAATAAGATTTTGTTAAAGTTGGTTGGTTAAATAAACATACTTTAAACAATATAAGAAAAACAATAATAATATATTTTGAACGTAACATTTGTAATAAGATATTGTTAAAGTTTGGTTAAATAAACGTACTTTAAACGATATAAGAAAAATAATAATTGTTAATTGATTTCACAATAAAATTTTTGAACTCACTATACTCTGGCTTGCCCCAAAATGACCTAACTAATAGAGAAATTCTAAATTAATGAATATTTTTATACGATCAAATAAATTTACTTATTCATACTTGACTTAGACACATTTTTTAAAAAATAACAAATAAAATGATAATTTCATCAGATGAAGTATTTATTTTATCTTAACAATTAAGATAATTAATAAAACTGTGTTAATTTATCAAAGCCTGATAATGACCATTCTGATAAATTTCTTAGGAAGGAAATTTGATTAATTAATTTTAATTGATTTCTTTTGTTATTGATACATATATGCTGCTTCGTGATAAGGACTAAGGAACGAGATTAATATATCTTACATGAAATTCAACATTACAATAAAATCTGTAAACCTACTACCCAATTGCAACAAATTAAATTAATTTACAAATTCATCTAGATATTATGTAATTCTCTCAAATTAAATTTTTACTTATCACGTTTTACTTCATCATAGTTAATATTTTAAAATTTATTTTTTATCATATTAATAAAAGAGATAACACAACATATAATATATTTTGTATTACTTCACTATTTAACATTTAAATTATACAACAACAACATAATACCCAGTGAAATCTCATAAGTAGGGTCTGAAGAGGGTAGAATATACGCAGACCTTACCATTACCTCATAGAAATAGAGAGGTTATTTCCTGGGAACC
>DF367323.1:0-19937 GCA_000787875.1 Solanum virginianum | reverse complement strand
CCATGAAAGAAACCCACATACCTTAGCTTAGAGATGAACTTCGTGAAGATTGGATATGGAGACTTGAAGCTTGAAGAAGAACCTTGAAAGAGAATCTTAGCTTGGGATGAGGGTTTGGGACTTGAGTTTGGGGAGTGAAAATATGACTAAGTGTTTGAGTGAGTATTGGAAAATATTTAGGATGATATGAGGGTGAAATTTGGTAAGTATGGGTAAAAACACGTTTGAGAACACTTAGGCCAAGACATAGAAGTCTTGGACCAAACTAAAAAAACAATCCCCAAAATGTATAGGGCCGTATTGTGAAGGCAACACGACTGGAAATCGACATTGGGAATTTAATAAGTGCAAATATTTCACTCATAAATCGGGGTTAGACTCTTTTTCACTTAATTTTGACCCCCTGAACAAGAATATGAAGTCAGATTTTTGAAATAGCAAATGAATTTTAAGATATATGGAATTTAAAATTCCAGGCATTTCGAGGCATGTTTTCAGGCACTTTTTAGGGTCATTTCAGCTCACCCTCATAGTCAAAAGTATTCAACATAAGAAGTGTCAATATAGCATAAATCAAGAGAAGTATGCCCTCAAAGTTGAGGACTCACCAACTCGCTTTGAGAGTAATCGTACTAGCCACGTGGAGGAGAAGTGGAGCTCCCATTCCTACATGGTAACATCATATAGGCATAGAGTATGCATCAGTACGTTTGAATGTACTAGCTATGTAGGATGCAATGCAACAAGAGATAGGCAACATTGGCAAAATGCAATATCATAAGCAATGGATAACATGATAACAATATGACATGTATGAATGAGGCTTGAAGTAAAACATGCTTATATAGAACATATTACATATGTAGAAAGAGACCATCATCATAGACAAGCAACTTAGTACTCAGAATTTAAGGCATGTCACTTGCTTGGAAGGTGGATGAGGTACATACCCCTCATCTATGGTAGTACGGGATTGCCACCACCCGACAAGGTGGATGAGGTACCTACCCCTCTAGTACAGGATTTCCACCACCCGACAAAGTGGATGAGGTACATACCCCTCACCTATGGTAGTACGGGATTGGCACCACCCAACAAGGTGGATGAGGTAGATACCCCTCATCTATGATAGTACTGGATTGTCATCACCCGACAAGGTGGATGAGGTAAACCCCTCATCTATCGTATGGTCACTTGCAACATTATAGCTACTTTTTGTGAAATCAACACATTCATACATTACTTTCATCATCATAAAGTCACTTGTCTCATAGGCCATACAATAGATTATCAATAACTCAAGAAACCTAATCCGGACATTTTGTCAAACACTTGGTGGGTGTGAAATGCTAGTGTAAAATCATGCAATTCAAGAGTGAAATCATGCAAGAAAACTTGAAGTAAATCAACCTACCAGCATGGTAATACCCTCATGCAATATACATTGAAACCCTTAATCAAATCTCAAAGTAGATACTAGATTTATAGCTCAAAACATACTTAAAGAGTCATACTTTTATGAAACCCCAACATTGTTCATAGTCAAATTCATAGTAAGTAAGACCCATAAGTAAATCAACTTAGAAACATGAGATTTATGTAAAAAGAAATCTTGGGCACCATGGGTGAAAGGACCCAATGGTTGACACCCACATACCTTAACCTCGGAGAATTTCTTAATGAAGATTTGAATGGAGACTTGAAGCTTGAGTGATTTTCCTAAGATCTGAAATGAGATTTGGAACTTAAATTTTAGGTGAAATATTTGTCTAAGTGTTTGAGAGAATATTGGAGAATATCTTATATGATATGAAGGTGAAATATGGCTAAGTGTAGGTATTTTCATGCATGGGAAGACTTAGGCCAAAGATTCAAAAGCCTTGGACCGAGTAACAAAAATTGGGCAAAAGTAACATTGGGGCGCGCCCAAGGCACATCACGCTAGGGGGCACGAAACCTCTCTGGAAATTTTTTTTGGAAAATTGAAATTGTGATTCGGTCACTCTAAAATTAGTTTTAGACCCATTTTCCACTTAATTTTTCTCCCTAATCAAGAATATGAAGTTGAATTTTTGATATCACGCACAGATTTTGAGATATATGAAAATTACAATTTCAAGCACTTCCGAGGCACATTTTCAGGCAATTTTTGGGGTCGTTTTAGTGCAATGCTAGTACAAAATTATGCAATTCAAGTAGTGAAATATTGTAAAAAATATCAGTGTAACACCACTCACCAACACTTGGTAATACCCTCATGCAAGATACATTAAGACCCTTCATCAAATCACATAATGGATCCTAGATTCATAGCTCAAAACATGCTTAAACAGTCACAATGTTATGAAACCCCAACATAGTTTCATAGTAAGAGATACCCATAATGAAATGACCCCAAAAAGTACCCAAAAATGTGCCTCAGAAGTGCCCAAAATAGT
This sequence comes from Solanum virginianum, assembly GCA_000787875.1. NCBI lineage: Eukaryota > Viridiplantae > Streptophyta > Magnoliopsida > Solanales > Solanaceae > Solanum > Solanum virginianum. The sequence continues at coordinate 17,499 of DF367323.1, read as the reverse complement.
AATTTTCATATATCTCTAAATTCGTGTGGGATTTCAAAAATCCGACTTCATCTTCTTATTTAGGGGGTCAAATGGAGTGGAAAATGGGTCTAACCTTGATTTTAGAGCAAACTAATCACAATTTTAATTTCCCAAAGATCAAATTCCAGAGAGATTTTCATGCCCCTCATACGACGCGCCAAGGGCGCACCTCAGTACAAATTTTATTCAGTTTTTCTATCTCGGTCCAAGGTTTTGGGTCTTGGGCCTAAGTGTCCCCATCCGTTGAAATTCCTATACTTAGACATATTTCACCCTCATATCATTCAAGACATTCCCAAATACACTCCCAAACATTTAGATAATATTTCATCTCCTATGTTCAAGTCTCAAAACTCATCCGGATTTTAAGGCTATCATTCAAGCTTTAAGTCTCCATCTCCAATCTTCATCAAGATATTCTCCCAAGCTACGGTATGTGGGTTTCTCTCATGGGTTCCTTTCACTCATGATACTCAAGCTCTCTTTTACTTAGAATTGCATGATTTAGAGTTGATTTACTCAAAGGTCTTAATTATTATGAATTTCACTGCACTCTATGTTGGGATTTCATGTAATTATGGTTGTTTTAGCATATTTTGAGCTATGAATCTAAGATCTATTGTGAGATTTATGAAGAATTTTGATGTATATTGCGTGAGGGAGTTACCAAGTATTTATTAATGGTTTTACATTGGATTTTCTAGCATGATTACACTCTTCAATTGCATGGTTTTACACTAGCAGTACACACCCGCAAAGTGTTTGATAAAATGTTCAGATATGAGTTGCTTGAAGAATTGAAGGTCCAATCCATGTCTTATGAGTTGAATGGCTCTATGATGATGAAAGGAATATATGTATATGATATTATCTCTATAGTGTTGGGAATTGACCAAGCCTCACCCGCGGGGTTGTAGGCTCGGATTGCCTTATTGAGGGATTTGTACCTCGATCGCCTTGCTCGGGAGGTGATAGGCCCATGCAACCATGTCGAAGGATTTGTACCTTGATAACCACGTTGGGGGGTTTGTACTCCATTAACCATGTTGGGGGGTTTGTACCTCATCAACTATGTTGGGAGGTTTGTACGTCATCAACCTATTAAGGGGTTCGTACCTCATTAGGCTCTCCAAGGGGGTGGTAGACCTTGGATATGCACTAACGATGGTCTCTCCTTACACATGTATTATTTTCTATAAAAACATGATTTTACTTCAAGTATCATTCATACATGCCATATTGCTATACGCTTATCCATTATTTATTTTATGTATTTTGTTTATGGTGCTTATCACTTGTTGCATTGCATCCTACATACTTAGTACATTCAAATGTACTAACGCATACTCTATACCTACATGATGTCACCCTATAGGAATTGGAGCCCCACCTGATCATCCTCTTTCACGTGGCTAGTACGACATCTCTCAAGCTCTTTGGTGAATCTCCATTTTGGGGATGATGCTTATGATTTCCTACTATGTTCTAAGACTATCCTTCTTTTGTATATATGTTGACTATGAGGGTGAGCCCGGTAGCTTGTCTTGGCCTCCGCCAAGTATCTAAGTTTTAGAGGTGTTGTTGGACATATTTGTATTATTTTTGAACTTTGACTCTCTCTTCACTCTTGATATTTATGGTATGAGAATTTTCCCTTAGTCTTGTTTATCCCTATCTACTATCTTATGTTGTATTTTATTGCTTTCAAATCCAAGGATGTGCGTATGATATGCTAAGAGGCTTGTTTGGGTCCCTTCGAGTTCTCCATTTGCCGTGTCATGTCTAGGCCCTAGGCTTGGGTCATGACACATAAATAATCTACTTGAAAACATGCAATTTATGTAAAAAAAAAAAAAAAGGTTAGGCACCATGGGTGAAAGGAGTCAATGGTTGAAACTCACATACCTCAACTTTGGAGATTTCCTTGATGAGATTTGATTAAGAATGTGAAGCTTGAATGAAATCCTTAGATCCGGAATGAGATTGGGACACTTGAATTTTTGGTGAAATATTTGTCCAAGTGTTAGAGAGGTTTTGGGGAATGTCTTGTATGATATGAGATTGAAAAATGACTAAGTATAGGTATTTTTTCGTATGGGAAGGCTTAAGACGAAGACCCAAAGGCCTTGGACCAAAGATAAAAAAAATTGGCAACAAAATATGCAGGTCTGCGCTAAAATGACCCCAAAAAGTGCACGAAAATGTGCCTCAAAAGTGTCCAAAATTGTAATTTCCATAAATCTCAAAATCGGTGAGTGATATCAAAAATTTGACTTCATATTTTTGTTCAGGGGGTCAAAATTAAGGGGAAAAGGGTCTAACCCTAATATTAGAGTAACCATATCAAAATTCAAAATTCCCAAAATACAATTTTCAGAGAGCAAAGCGCGCCCCTTCTGTGATGCGCAGGTGTATATTTTTGTGACTATCTTTTTCAACTCGGTCCAAGAATTTTAAGTCTTGGGCCTAAGTGTTTCTATTCACTAAAATACATATACTTAGCCATATTTCACCCTTACCTCATCTAAGACATTCTCCAATACTCACTCAAAAACTTAGCCAAATATTCACACATAAATTCAAGTCTCAAACCCTCATTCGAAATTAAGAATTTCCTTCAAGATTCAAGTCTCCATCTCAATCTTCATCAAGAGTTTCTCCAAAGCTAAGGTATGTGGGTTTCTGTCATGAGTTCCTTTTACCCATGATACCCAAGCTTCCTCTTACTCTAATTTGCATGATTTAAAGTTGATTTATAATTGGTTCTATCTTATTATGAAAATCACTACATACTATGTTAAAGCTCACGAAATTGTGACTGTTTTGCTACGTTTTGAGTTATGGAACCAAGTTCTATTGTAAGATTCGATGAAGGGTTTTGATGTACATTGCTTGAGGGTGTTACAAGGTGTTGATTGATGATTTTACAATGGACTTTTCTTGCATAATTTCACTCTAAATTGCATGGTTTTACACTAGCACTACATACCTGCCAAGTGTTCGATAAAATGTCCAGTTATGGTTTCTTGAAGAATTGAAGGCTCAATGCATATCTTATATTATGAATAATGTTATAATGATGAAAGAAGAGTATGTATATGATTTTATGATGATGATAGGAGGAAAGTATGTATATGGTATTTCTCTTTAGAGTGTTGAATTGACCACAGCCAATTGAGGGGTATGCCTCAATCACCATGGGAGGTAGAGTGTGACCATCCTCAAACCTATAAAGGGGTTTATACCTTGGTCACTTATTGAGGGGTTTGTACCTAAATCACCATGGGTGGTAGGGTAGACAATCGACCATAGTATGGTCCATTTTCATACTTATACTATTATATATGAAGCATGTCATTACTACAAGCATCACTCATGCATATCATCTTATTATAAGTTAGTTAATTACTTAAATTATGCATACCGAATATGTCAGTTATCTCTTGTTGCATTGTATCCTACATACTTAGTACATTTAACTTACTAACACATACTCTTGCCTACATGACATTACCATGTAGGAAACAGTGCCCAAGCTGATCATCCTCCTCCTCCACATGGCTAGTTCAGTACTATTCAAGCTAGTTGGTGAGTCCTCCACTTCAGGGACCTTAGTTTAAGTTTCTCTTATTATATATCGAGACACTTTTCTTTATTGTTTATTTTAGCTTTGAGGGTGAGCCTGGTTGCTTTGTTTTGGCCCCCTCTCTTATCTGTGTAATAGAGGTGTTTTTGGACATGCTATGTATCTATGCTATGAGCTTTGACATCTGTCGACTCTTGTTGTTCATAATATGGAAGTGTTCCCTTATCCCCCGTTGCCCCAATTTGTTATTTTCTTGTTGTATTCTATTTCTTCCACGACCAAGGATATGTAATAATATGCTATGAGGCTTGTTTGGGATTTCTTTGGGTTCTCCATTCGCTGGTCACATCCAGGCACTAGGCTTGGGTTGTGACAAAGGTGGTATTAGAGCACTAGGTTGTTAGATCATCGGTGTCTAACACACCCCGTTGATTAAAGTCTATTTCATGGTTGTGTTGTGTACCACAACTATGAGTAGGAGGCCATGAGACGTTCTAGGAAATATTTCCCCTCTTTATGTTCTAAGCCATGCTATGGAGTTGAAGTAAGCTTTCCCCTTAACTATTATCCTTTGCTATGCTAGATCATGCTTAATACATAGGGAAGACGAGCCGTATGCCCAAGGAGAAACCGGCTAATGGGGAACTTAGGTCTTCTCTCACCTTGCTTGCACAAGTGATGGCTAATCAAGTCAATTAAGGGACCCAAGCCCCTCATGCTCCTACATCGGCCTCTAGGGTAAGGGACTTCATGAGGATGAGTCTTCAAATGGAAGAGGGAGAAGGGAAATGGTAATGTGGTGCTTTGGGAGGAGTTCAAGGTGGCCTTCCTTAATAAGTTCTTCCCCCTTGAACTTAGGGAAGCTAAGTTGGTGGAATTTATGAATTTGAGATAAGAGTCCATGATGTGAGGGAGTATTCCCTCAAGTTCAACCAACTTTCAAAATATGCTCCTCATTTGGTGGCCGATCCTAGATCTAGGATGAATAAGTTTTTGATGGGGGTCTCCAACTTGGTAAGTGAAGAATACCAGTCCGCCATGCTAATTAGTGATATGGACTTGTCTCAGTTGATGAGCTATGCCGAGTAAATGGAGGAAAAATTGAGGAAGAAAAGGAGTCATGAGGCCAAGAGGGCCCATTTTGAGGGTATGCTCGAAAGGGGTGGCTGGTCTCATCATGGCTAAGGGTTTTCTCATGCTTCCAAGGTAGGGTTTGCTAATGATTTCCCAAGGCCTTAAGGTATTAGTGGTGTGGCTCCTATAGTTGGGAGTCCAAAGCATGGTAAGGGTCATAGTGGCCCATGTTTGAAGGACACTAATGCTTATTTCATAAATTCAAGTCTCAAACCCTCATTCGAAATTAAGAATAGAAGGGTCGTAGTGGTCTATGCTTGAGGGGCACTAACACTTATTTTAGTTGTGGGGAGATGGGTCACAAAAAGTTTGAATGCCCTCGGTATTGCAACAAGGGTAAGGAGGTGTATCCACAAGGTGCTAATGCAGTTCCATTGGGGAGAGGTGGCCGACAAGATGGTGCCCCAAGGCACAATCGGGTTTTTACTTTGCATGGGATGCAAGGGGTTGATAAGATGCTCGACGTTGTTACTGGTATATTGAAAATTTTTGACTTTGATGTATATGCATTGATTGATCTGGGTGCCACTCTTTCTTTTGTCACCCCTGTTGTTTGCCAAAAAGTTCCATGTTGACCTAGATTTTTTGCATGAGTCATATGAAGTGTCTACTCCTATTGGTGCATCTATTGTTACAAGGAAAGTTTATAAAAGTTGTCCTATTTGCATCTTGCGTAAAGTGTTGCCTTGTGACCTTGTTGAGTTAGACATGGTTGATTTTTATATCATTCTTGGGACGGATTGGTTGCATGCCTGCTATGCTTCTATTGATTGTAGAACCCATATGGTCAAATTTCAATTTCCAAATAAATCCATCCTTGAGTGGGAAAGTCAAGATGTGGTGGTCAAGGGTAGATTCATCTCTTGCATTAAAGCCCGTAAGTTGATCTCTAAGGGGTGCCTTTACCATCTTGTAAGGGTTAGGGATGTGGAGTCTAAAGTACTTCCATAGAGTCGATTCCGATTGTAAATGAGTTTCTTGATGTCTTCCCAAATGACCTCCCCGGTGTTCCTCCCGAAAGGGAAATAGACTTTGGTATAGAACTCCTCCCCGATACTCAACCCATTTCTATTCCCCCTTACTGCAGAGCCCCGGCGGAGTTGAAGGAATTGAAGGAGCAATTTAGGGACTTATTGGAGAATGGATTTATTAGGCCTAGCCAATCATCTTGGGGTGCTCCGGTATTGTTTATGAAAAAGAAGGATGGTCTCTTAGGATGTGTATTGACTATGGACAACTCAATAGGGTCACCATCAAGAATAGGTATCCTCTTCCAAGGATTGATGAGTTGTTTGACCAATTGATCCCGCACACCCGAGGAGCAACTGGCTAATGGAGAACTTCGGGATGCTCTGACTATCCTCTTCCAAGGATTGATGACTTATTTGACCAATTGCAAGGGGCTAGCCATTTCTCTAAGATAGATCTTCGATTCGATATCGCGCACGAATTTTGAGATATATGGAATATATAATTTCAAGCATTCAGAGGCACTTTTTGGTCACTTTTTGGGGTCATTACAATATCTCCCCCTTGGAAACATTCGTCTTCGAATGTACAAGAGACGTACAAGGTGAGGGAGTGTGATATTCCCAAGACGGCCTTTTAGACTAGATATGGGCACTGTGAATTCAAGGTGATGTCTTTTGGGTTGACCAATGCACTGACCATCTTTATGGACCTAATGAATAGGACCTTTAAACCCTACATTGATTCCTTTGTTGTGGTCTTCATTGATGACATCTTGATCTATTCTCGTGGTGAGGAGGAGAATGGGACTCATTTGAGGGATGTGTTGCAAAGACTGAGATAGGAGAAATTGTATGCAAATTATGAAAAGTGTGAATTTTGGTTGAGGGAGGTTGCCTTGCTAGGACATGTGGTGTCGGGGGATAGTATTAAGGTGGACACAAAGAAAACTGATGTGATTAGAAATTGGCCTAGACATGCATAACAATAGGCAATAGGCATGTATGATCAATGCTAGAGTAAACATGCTTAAATAACACATGCTCATATAGGATATCATATGAGTAGAATAGACCAAATTATATTTCCAAAGTACAAACCCCTTGGTAGGTTAGTGATGATGCCGCCCCATCACTTAGGTGGTGAAGTACTAACCCTTCACTCGGTTGATGAGTACAAACCTTCAACTCGGTTAGTGATAATGCCGCCCCATCACCTAGGTGGTGAAGTACTAACCCTTCACTCAGTTGATGAGTACAAACCCCCAACTTGGTTGGTGATAGTGCTACCCCATCACCTAGATGGTAAAGTACTAAACCTTCACTTAGTTGATGAGTACAAACCCCCAACTTGGTTAGTGATGATGCCGCCCTATTAGTAGGTAGAGAAGTACTAACCCTTCCCTCGGTTAATGGGTACAAAGCCTATCTCGATTATCCGAGTTCTTAGACTACCCGAATTGGGCATGGTGGTTTTGGATCTTCCAAATCATTCCCGCAGGAGATCCGGACCCATTTTTTTTAAATAGAAATTATCATGTACATAAGCTCATTTCATCACCATATCATCAATCATACCCTATCTCATGATTTGGACCTTTAATTCCACAAGAAACCCTAGCCGAACATTTTATCAAACCCTTGGGGGGTGTAATGGGAGTAAAAGATCATGTAATTTAGAGATGAAATCATGCAAGAAAATTTGTTGTAAAACAATTAATCAACACCTTGCAATATCCCCAAGACATTTACATCAAAAACCCTCATCAGATCCAACATTAGATCCAAGATTTCGAGATCAAAACATACTAAAACAACCATACTTTCATGAACTCAAATCACTGTGCAGTAAATTTCTTAATATACAAGACCCATATGTAAAATCAACTTTAAATCATGCAAATTGAGTAAAAAGGAGATTAAGGAACAATGGATGGAAGAACCCAATGGCTAAAACCCATATACCTTAACCTTGAAGAATTTCTTGAAGAAGACTTTAATAGAGACATGAAGCTTGAAGGAATTCCTTAGATCCAAATGAGGGTTTTGGGACTTGAATCTTGAGAGAAATATTAGTCTAAGTGTTTGAGTGAGTATTGGAAAATGTTTAGGATGATATAAGGGTGAAATAAGGCTAAGTATAGGTGTTTTCTCGTGTAGGAGGGCTTAGGCCCAACACGTAAAAGTCTTGGACCGAAAAATAAAAACTGAACCAAAATAATACTGGTGCACATTGCGCCCCATACGCGGATTTCATTCTGTAATTCATCACTTGAAATTTTGAAATTGTGAATCATTAGCTCTAAAATCAGGGTTAGACCCTTCTCCCCTTAATTTTGACCCCCTGAACAAGAATCTGAAGTCGAATTTTCGATATCGCGCACGAATTTTGAGATATATGGAATATATAATTTCAAGCATTCAGAGGCACTTTTTGGTCACTTTTTGGGGTCATTACAATATCTCCCCCTTGGAAACATTCGTCTTCGAATGTACAAGAGACGTACAAGAGAAGAGTAATCATAAGGAGATCATCTCTAACAAGAATGCAACAATACACTTTAAAACACAATTTTCAAAATCTCAATATAAGTATAAACTCATTATAAACTTGTCAACTTAAACATGGATGCATGTGAATGACATAGGGCTGAAACATAAGACTTGGAATTATAGAAAGGAATTGACATGTCACCATAAGCTTGAGTAGAATGAAAGAAATATGGATATTGCTTCTCCATGCCCACAACGGCTCCCTAAGAAGCACAAAAAAATAGAAGACTCTTCTAAAGGGCCTTGACAAACACTACATCCTCGTCAATCAACTTCTCCACTCATCCAGTCAATCCCTCCATCGGGACCTTTTTCTAAGCCAACTTATACTCTACATCACCCATAATCTCAAGGAGTTCTATAGCACTAGAGTCACCCACACAAGGCAAGGGCCTAGACATGACACGACACAAGGGGAACCCGAAGCGACCCCAAGCAAGCCTCTTAGAACATCATTACACATCCTTGGTCGCGAAAGCAATAAAGCAAGCATCAAAAGATAAAAGAATGGGAAATCGGGGCTAAGGGAAAACACTTCCATATCATCATAGTCAAGAGACAAGAGTCAAGAGCATATCATAGATCCATAACATAGATAAGAGCGGGGGCTAAGACAAAGTAACCAGGCTGACCCTCATAGTCAAAATAAACAATAAAGAAGAATATCTCAATAAATAATAGGAGAAATATAGACTAAGGTTCCCAAAGTGGAGGACTCACCAACTAGCTTGAATAGCACCGAACTAGCCACGTAGAGAAGGATGATCAACTTGGGCACCGGTTCCTACATGGTGACATCATGTAGGCATAGAGTATGTGTTAGTACGTTTGAATATACTAAGTATGTAGGATGTGATGCAATAAGAAATAGGCATCATAATCAAAATGTATAACAATATGCAATAGGCATAATATAGCAATATGGCATATATGATCAATGCTAGAGTAAAAAATATTTAAATAATTCATGCTCATATAGGATATCATATGTGTAGAATAGACCAAATTAGATTTTCAAAGTACAAACCCCTTGGTAGGTTAGTGATGATGTCGTCCCATCACTTAGGTGGTGAAGTACTAACCCTTCACTCGATTGATGAGTACAAACCCCCAACTCGATGGTGATAATGCTGGCCCATCACCTAGTGGTGAAGTACTAAGCCTTCACTCCATTGATGAGTACAAATCCCCAACTCGGTTAGTGATGATGTCGCCCCATCATTAGGTAGAGAAGTACTAATCCTTCCCTTTGTTAATGGTACAAACCCCCATCTCGGTTATCTGGGTTCTTACACCCCCCGAATTGCGCATGGTCTAATGCAACACATAATGTAGAATCTATCATGTACATAAGCTCATTTCATCATCATAACATCAATCATATCCTATCTCATATTTTGGACCTTCAATTCCACAAGAAACCCTAACCGGATATTTTATTAAATACTTGGGGTACCGAGATTCATATTAGAAATCAAAAATAATCTAATTCAAACTATAAGACATATGAATAATTCAGATTGATCAGAACAAATAGATATAGCAAATAACTGGAATTGGATGCTATGTCAATCCATTATATGGAATTGATATTCACATATATCAAGATAATATTGTAGATTGATATATAGATCCATATCAAATGCAGCCTCTATCTTTATTTTATTCCAAGGGAAGCTTTATAACAACAATCGAGGTGTAATTGGAGTAAAAGACCATGCAATTTAGAGATGAAATCATGCATGAAAATTTGTTGTAAAACCATCAATCAACACCATGCAACACCCCTAAGATATTCACATCAAAACCCTCATCCAATCTAACATTAGATCCAAGATTTAGAGCTCAAAACATGCTAAAACAATCATACTTTCATGAACTCAAATCACTGTGCAGTAAATTTCTTAATATACAAGACCCACATGTAAAATCAACTTTAAATCATGCAAATTGAGTAAAAAGGAGATTAGGGCACCATGGGTGGAAGAACCCGATGTCTAAAATCCACATACCTTAACCTTGAAGAATTCCTTGAAGAAGATTTTAATGGAGACTTGAAGCTTTAAGGAATTTCTTAGATCTGGATGAGGGTTTTGAGACTTGAATCTTGAGAGAAATATTAGTCTAAATGTTTGAGTGAGTACTGTAGAATGTTTAGTATGATATGAGGGTGAAATAAGGCTAAGTGACACATCCCGCCTAAATTCTGCTCCAAAATAGCGTAGGAACATGTTCGCCGTACTTTGGAGGGCTCTGGAACTCTCTAGAATTATGCAGAGGATTGAAGAGAAGACTAGAGAGACCTGGAAGGTTCCAGGGATAGCAAAGTTGTAAGCTCTCAAGCCTTGTAAAGCATTCTCCAAGCAATCAAAGCCTTTTCTTTCTTCAAAAGCTCTCTCTTGTCTTTCAATATCTAGGCGTTCCCTTAGCGATCATAGGCAACAGGCTTACTAGTGTTTGCAAGATCATGCAAGATTCTTGAGCAAACTAACTAGTGCCACACGGAAGTTCTAGCGTGAGTTCTAGGTCCGTGACAACGTGATATCAGAGCCAGGCTACTAAGTGAAATAATGGCAAGTGATGGAGAGGTTTATGCTGCCAGCATATGAACGTTACCAAAAAGCGCAAGGGTAAGAAAAACACCAAGAAGGTGGAAAAAGTGCCAACTGATCCTGGTCCAAGCGACGTTGTCTCCCTTCCAACCACTGAAGTAAGTGATGATGAGCAAGAGGAGTTGCCAATAGATGTCACTCCCGGGATGGAATGGATCGCCAGAGTATAGACTACCCGCCAGGCCTTAGAGTTGTTGGGCCATCACTTGAATCAGATCGAAGGCAAATTCAAGACCTTGGAGGAATTCACCCTTGAGGAAAATGATAACATCTGTAACGACCTTGATAACCAGCGGGCAGCGGAGAAAGAATCTCACGCTTCCTTGGAGAGTAGGATCGAGGCCTTGGAGGGAAAGTTCATGGGCATGCTAGAAGTCATGAGTGCCAAGGTATAGGAGCTCGAGGAAGCCATCTAGTAGGGGAGATATGCCATCCTGTCCATAGAACGGGAGGCCAGGATCGAGATACTACTACCGGAGATTCATAGGTGGTTACTCTGCCATAGCCGCTCCCCTCACCGAGTTGCTAAAGAAGAACAAGTCGTGGGTTTGGAGCAAGAAATGCCAGGAGACTTCAAGTACAACAAGGTGAGCAGCGATGATACGAAGATTAACATAGCCGTGATGTACTTGATCGAGATGGTGATGCTATGGTGGAAATGAAATGATGCTGAGATAGGAAAGGGACTCTGCACAATCAGCACGTGGAAACAATTCAAGGCGGAGTTCAAGAAGACCTTCTACCACAACAACGTCGTCTATGAAGCCAAAATGAGGCTTAGGGAATTGAAGAAAATAGGCAGCATGAAGGCATACATAAAGGAGTTCACAACTCTCACACTTCAAATCCCCAACCTCACGGATGGATTGTAGAGCTAGGCCCAGACGAAACTAGAGCGACGATAAGTTTCCATCTTTAACGAGGCTATCACCCGGGCAGAAGCCCTGACGGACTTCAAGAAGGACAAAGGCAAGGCTAAGAAGACAAGAAGTAGCCATGCCAAAGGTGGGGGAGATTGCGGCAAGGGCAAGGAAGCCCTCCCACCTAGCAAGTCGGTACGTCAGGCCTATGCCGAGAGGAAGGACCAACCACCTAAGAAGAGAGGCTGCTACATATGCGGAGGTCCACATGGATACTTGAGGTGTCCCAAGATAAAAAACCTTGGAGCCAACATACGAGATTATGGGAAGAAGAAGGCTCAAGACCAAAGTCCAAGTTCGGGCACCACGCAAGTAGGCATGATCGGGGTCTGTGCCACTACTACCAAGACAGTCAGTAAGCAAGAGGCTTGCCCCACATAGTACATGGATATGACCCTAAATAGGAAGCAGGTGCGCGCTATGATGGACACCGGAGCCAAAGCCAACATCATGACCAAATCAGCAACGGCAAGATTAGGGCTAAGTTACAGTCTGAGTAGCATGTGTCTTAAGACAGTTAATGCCCTACCAACGCCGGTATGTAGAGTTGCATATGGCATAGACGTCACCTTAGGTAGATGGTAAGGTAAGACTAGCTTTGGTATCACCTCCTTGGACATCTTCGATATTATACTTGGGCAAGAGTTCTTCCGCTAATGCCACACCATGATAAACCCCTACCTTCAAAGGATGCTTGTGTTGGAGAAGGAAGGGTCCTACATGGTGCCTTTAGTCGAGATGCCCAAGGCAGAAGGATTCACCCAACTGTCGGCCATATAGCTTATGAACGGTCTCAAGAAGGGGGAGCTCACTTACCTAGCCACCGTCGCAAGTTTGAGTAAAAGTGATGGTGTTCCAGAACCCCCTGCCACCTTGTATTGAAAAGGTGCTTGATGAGAATAAAGACGTCATGCCCGAAGAGTTGCCTAGATACTTGCCACCGAGACCCTGTATTAGAAAGGTGCTTGATGAGAATAAAGACGTCATGCCCGAAGAGTTGCCTAGACACTTGCCGCCGAGATGGGAGGTCGATCACAAGATCGAGTTAGAGCCAGGCACCCGACTACCCGCCTATCCACCATACCGCATGGCACCACCAGAATTGGAGGAGCTCAGAAAGCAATTGAAGGAGCTCCTTGAAGCTGGCCATATCTAACCATCCAAAGCACCATATGGATCCCCAGTATTGTTTCAAAAAAGAAGGATAGGTCACTACGCCTTTGCATAGACTATCAAGCGCTAAATAAGGTGACCATCAAGAACAAGTATCCGATCCTGTTGATAGCTAATTTATTTGACAGACTTGGACAAGCAAAGTACTTCTCTAAAATGGATCTCAGGAAAGGATAATACCAAGTATGTATAGTTGAGGGGGATGAGCCAAAGATGACATGCATCACCAGGTATGGATCGTATGAGTTGTTGGTAATGCCCTTCGGTTTAACCAACATACCCGCTACCTTCTGTAACCTCATGAATAAGATCTTCCACCCCTACCTGGATAACTTTGTGGTAGTATACTTGGATGACATTATGATATGTAGCCACACCTTGGAAGAGCACATAGTATATCTACAGAAAGTCTTCCAAGTCTTACGGGAGAACCAGTTGTACATCAGCGAGAGAAGTGCGAGTTCGCTTAGCACAAAGTGCACTTCCTTGGTCACTTCATTAGCCATTCGCATGGATGAGTCCAAAGTGTGAGCCATCATAGAGTGGGAGATGCCTACCAAGGTGACGGAGCTAAGATCGTTTCTTGGGCTCGCAAACTACTACCGGAGATTCATAGGTGGTTACTCTGCCATAGCCGCTCCCCTCACCGAGTTGCTAAAGAAGAACAAGTCGTGGGTTTGGAGCAAGAAATGCCAGGAGACATTTGAGAGCCTCTAAGCTGCCATATTAGAGGAGCCGGTTCTTGCATTACCCGACTTCTCCAAGACGTTCGAAGTATAGATGGATGCCTCAAACTTTGCTACTGGGGGCATGCTAGTACAAGATAGGCACCCCATAGCTTTCGAAAGTTGTAAGTTGAATGAGATCGAACGGTGATATATTGTGCAAGAGAAGGAGATGACCGCCATTGTACATTGCCTTAGAACCTGGAGGCATTACTTGTTGGGCTCAAAGTTCATAGTCCAAACAGATAACGTTGCTACTAGCTATTTCCAATCACAAAAGAAGCTTACTCCCAAGCAGGCTAGGTGGCAAGACTTTCTAGCCGAGTTCGACTATGAACTGGTGTACAAACCAGGCAAGGGCAATGTAGTAGCCGATGCTTTGAGTAGGAAAGTGGAGCTAGCTGCCATCACAACATCCCACTGCGACATCCGAGAATCCATCAAAGAGGGCTTGTCATATGACCCAAAAGCAAAAAGGCTTATAGAGTTGGCATCACAAGGACAGACCTGATGCTTCTGGATTGAAGATGGTATCCTGTTCACCACTAGAAGGAGGGTCTATGTTCTGATGTATGGTAACATAAGGCGACAGATCATGAAAGAAAGCCATGATACGTTATGGGCTAGGCATCCAGGGTAGCACCGTACGCAACCTCTCATCGAGGTAATCTACTATTGGCCAAGAATGCAGGATGATATTGAATGTTATGTGCAAACTTATCTTGTTTGTCAACAAGATAAGATAGAACAATGCCATCTCAGAGGTCTTTTGGAGCCATTTCCCATAGCCGAACGACCGTGGGAGAGCATTACCATGGACTTTATCACTGGCCTACCATAGTCCGATGGATATGGCACCATTATGGTTATGGTGGATAGGTTCTCAAAGTATGCCACGTTCATGCCAGCCACACCCGAATTCACTGCTAAAGAAGTGACCCACTTATTCTTTAAGAACATGGTGAAGTATTGGGGGCTGCCAAGGCACATCATAAGTGATCGTGACCCGCGCTTTATTAAAAACTTTTGGAGGCAGCTATTCTAAACACTTGGCATAGAGCTGTATTTCTCCACAAGTTTCCATCCACAAATCGATGGCCAAACTGAGCGAGTTAATGCCTTATTGGAGTGCTATCTTAGGCACTTCGTGAGCTCGCATCAATGAGACTGGGCCAAGTTCTTAATATGGCCCAATTTTCATATAACCTACAGTAGAGTGAAGCCACAGGGAGGACACCGTTCGAGCTTGCTATGGGCTAACAGCTGCAAACTCCATACTCGTTACCAACAACATTCGAAGGAAAGAGTTTGGGCACTTATCATCTAGCCAAAGGATTCGACGAGCAAATAAACGCTGCTAAATCTCACCTAGCCAAGGTGGCCAAGCAGATGAAGAAGTTTGCCTATCGAACGTGATGTCCCACCAACTATAAAGTCGGAGACCTGGTGTTGGTGAAGTTCAATCCAAGGCAGTTCAAAGCACTAAGGGGCATAAACCCAAACTTAGTATGCAAATATGAAAGGCCATTCAAGATCCTTGCCAAGGTTGGCAAGATCTTATATCGGCTGAAACTACCACCATCACTAAAGGTTCATCCTGTCTTCCATGCTAGCGTCCTCAAGCCATTCGATGAGGACAAGAATGATCCAAGTCGAGGACAATTGAGTAGGGCATCCATTACCATTACTACCTCATATGATCAGAACATAGAGGCCATCATCAATTACCAAGAAAAGCAGAAGAGGGGACAGCTGGCTGCCACAATGTTCCTTGTCCAGTGGAAGGGCCAGTCACCAAAGGAGGCCACCTGGGAGAGATACGAAGACTTGTGGCAATTTAAGGACAAGGTATACGAGTTCCTACAACAATAATAATGCGCTATAGTCATCACATCACTAGGTGGGGGAGAATGACATATCCTACCTAAATTCTACTCCAAAACAGCGCAGAAACGTGTCTGCCGTACTCTGGAGGGCTCTGGAACTCTCTAGAATTGTGCAAAGAATTGAAGAGAAGACTAGAGAGACCTGGAAGGCTCCAGAGACATGTAGAAATATGTAGATAAGTCTTGCATTTGTAAACATCTTATATATTATTTAGGAAGACTCTAGAGGATTAATCCTAGCCGTACGATCAAATTAATCTTAATAATCTATTAAGGAGGTGGAGTAGTATAAATACCCCTTCTTGGCATTCAGTTAGCATCAAGCAAAGTTCTAAGCTCTCAAGCCTTGTAAAGCATTCTCCAAGCAATCAAAGTCTTTTCTTTTTTCAAAAGCTCTCTCTTGTCTTTCATTATCTAGCGTACTCTTAGCGATCGTGGGCAACAAGCTTACTAGTGTTTGGAAGATCGTGCAAGATTCGTGAGCAAATCGACTAGTGTCGTACGGAAGTTCTAGCGTGAGTTCTAGGTCTGTGACACAAGTATAGGTGTTTTCTAGTATGGGAAGGTTTAGGCCTAAGACTTAAAAGTCTCGACCAAAAAATAAAAACTGAACCAAAATAATACTGGGGTGCGTTGCCCCCAGACGCGAATGTCATTTGAGAATTGGTCACTTGGAATATTAAAATTGTGAATCGTTCGCTCTAAAATCGGGGTTAGACCCTTTTCCCCCTAATTTTGACCCTGTTAGAATCTGTATTTTTGTGTGTTGGAGTAGTTAAGAAATTTGGGACCTAAGTGTTATTATTGGAAAATTTAGGATTAAAGTTGAATTTTTCAAAGAGGTGTATGTGTATAAACTTACACACATGTATATATATATAAATGTATACATGTACACTTACAAGATTAACATTTAAGTTCTTTTATGAAATGTTTTTAAATGCAAGGGAAAAAATCTAGAATCTAAAGTGTGTTAAATTCGGATTGGTCCAAGTTTCATGTGGGACCAAGATATTTTTTTCATTTTCCATGCCTTTATATGTATGCATATATATGTAATATATGTACATGAGAGAGAGACCAACACTTAGCCATATTTCCCAAAACAAAACTCAAGAACTGCATTAGCAACCCTCTTGGGTTGCTATAGTGAAATATTGTGTTTTTTCGATTCTTCTACTATTTTAACACTACAACTCTAGTATATGAGGTCCTCCAAGTAGCGTGGAAGCGTTGGATTACCAAGGAAACACCTAGTGCCTAATGTGGCATGAAACCACCACGCTACAAGTCTAGTATATGGGGTCCCCCAAGTAGCGTGGAAGCGTTGGATTACCAAGGAAACACCTAGTAATTTGGTATTCACGATTTGAAGTTCTTAAGGGATTGACAAGGTATGTTGATTTTCTTTTGGTTTGTGTTAAATTTAAAGCTTGTATGGGTGTTTATGAATGTTATATTGCAAGAAAAACCTTGAGAGTTCTAATAACTTAAGAATAATATGTTATCTCTAAACATGAAAACTTTGTTACTCTTTTGAATTTTTGGATAAAGATCATTTTCATGCACATGACTTCTCATGACTTTACTCGTGCTAATTATGACTTCGTTCACTGGTTCCCGGGCCTGTTGTTATCGTGCATAATATGTTATATGTATATATTCTGAGGTTGGCTGGATACGGCGGGGTTAGCTCGGCCCAAAGGTCAGCTTCGCTTAGATTGGTGATATGGTGAGATTGGGCCTTTGGTTTGGTGGCTTCATGCCACATTTACTATCGGATTTGTGAGTTCAGGGACACCGGCTCACTTATCCCACATTTGTATTTGTGTCGGAGACTTTTCAGATATTTGAACTTTCTTATGCTCAGGGCTCTGATACCATAAAACGTACCTAAGTACACAGGATCTTGAAAACAACA
>DF367324.1:7678-23608 GCA_000787875.1 Solanum virginianum | reverse complement strand
CCCTGGTAGGAGTACAAGGTATCCAGCTTTTGTCACCAAGATCCAGGTTGCTTCGGAGCTTTGCATATCTAGAGTTTATGTTTTTGTATTGTACAATTAATTGAGGCGAGGCCTGTCCCGACCCTTATCGGATACTTGTCACTATTTAGAAATTGCATATAGAAAGGACATGTATATAGTTGGTTCTCCCAGGCCTTATCGGCAATGGGTGCTAGTCCGCCTTCATGGGATTTGGGGCGTGACACAGTTGAGGACTTAGAGGCTCGATGCAAGGCATTCACCATTTCCATAGTTGGCGAGCGTATTGCTATGTTGGATGCTTGGGTTGATGCCATTGAGGACATGGTACAGAAAAGACTAGCCAAGCCTTAGCCATCAGATTTATTAGCCTTTCCTGAGGAGCTAGCAAAGTTTAAGGCTAACTTGACTTCTTCATTAGTGGCTCTGATTATAGTTCCCGAGTCTACATCTTTATAGGAGCCACTATTTTATCTTTTTGCTTTAGACGATCACGCATAACCTTCCCATAGAAAGAGTCCTCTTGTGGAGGTGATGATACAGAGGAGCGGCAGATGCGTCAGAAAACCTCCGAGATTGATGAGGAAGAGGTAGATGATGTGCTAGGGCGAGTCTTGAGGGAATCTAGAGAAGAAGAAGAGTGGACATAAGCCTAGGATCATGATAGATTGATGGGTATCAGCTCATCTAGTACAGCTGCTACACAGACTACCCCGCCATAGGGAGTTAATTAGAGGCATCCACAATCTAGTGCTTAGGCACTAAGATATGTTTGTTTTTTACCCCTTATATTTAATTTGATTTTTATATTGTACATTGAGGACAATGTACATTTCTTGTGTGGGTAGCTATGGACTAAGGTGAAGTCTGAGTAGCTTTTAGTCCATAACTACCCCAAATTTTTTATCCCGATGTTTTCTTGCTTGTATTCTTTTTCCTCGTGGATATTTAAATTTTGTTGAATCGACATGTGTAGGATGTCCTAGATAATATTTATAGTATATAGTAGTTGAACTTATGGCATGTATCTTGTTTTTGATATTTTATGCAATATTTTAAAAATTGGTACCCATCAAAATTTTTAATTAGTAGTTATATTGCAATCGTGTATCATTGAATGATTTAGCAATGTTATTCTAATTAAGTGAGGGCAATTTGATATATGAAGCATAATTTGTTAGTTTTTGTTGGCTATGTATGCAATGTCATATGTCTGTGAGTTAAGTTTGTTATGTTCTTGCATTATGTGCTAATTCAGAATATACCCTATTACTTTAATTTGGACTGGAGATTATAAGTACTAGGAAGGGGTCTTAGGTCTTTGTTCTTTGAAATTACTCCACTTTGACCTAAAATAACCAACCAAATGAGAAATTCATCCCTTGTTCCGAATATTCAAGCCTTACATGTACCATTTCTTTCATAACACCTGATTAACCTAGCTTTGTTTAGTGAAATACATTGAGAATGGCCCTGGTCCATCCATAAGCTTTATGAACCTTAATTTAGGCAAAAAGCCTAAGTTGAGGGTGGTCAGTATAAGGGTAAAATAGAAAAAATGAGGTGGTGAGATGGAAATAGAAAGAAAAAGAGAAAAATCATGTATCGGGTGAAAGAAAGTAAAAAGACGCCTTAGATTGAGTTAATAAAGAAAATTTATGTGTAAAAATAAGGCAAAAGCTGAAATAAGAAGAGAATACCAGGAAGAGCTTAAATATGAAGAAAAAAAAGGAGAATAAGGGGGAAATGATTAAGTGTCATGGTCAAAGTGTCAAAAGTATGGTTCAAGGTTGGCCTTTAGTCACTAATTGTCCAAAATGCCATACCAAAGTTCCATGAGCCTATGTTACAAGTTTATAAAGTCCTAAAGTGATCCTAGTCCAATTAGTCAATAGTCCGGGTCATGAGTATATGGACAAGCTTATGGTATTGGTCATCATGCATGAATTTCATTTGTGAGAGTGAATATGCTTGCACAGTCCCATGGTTAAATTCTGGAATGTTCATTGAGTGTTAAAAGGGACTTCTTTCTTGTGAGGGCATTTGCAATATCTTGTCAACATTTTACTTGTTCAGTGATTGTAGATTGTTGACATTCCTTTGCATGTCATAGTTATGTTGTCAAATGTATTAATATGATTTGGTTTGTTAAATAACTACATGATCTTGTTTTGAAAAAACTGATATGGGTACCTCAGTTGATTTGAGTATAGTATATGCCATTGGGTTGATTGTTATGTTTTGCTTTATTATCTATTTAGATTGAGTCATTGCTTGTAGACAAGCAATAATGCTAAGTTGAGGGTGTTGATGTGATGTCATAATACAACATATTTAATGCCTAAAACTTAGAATTTTGTGTTTGTTCAATGCAACTTTTATGGTTTTTATGTGTTTTTGTATTTGTTTTTCTAGGAAATACAAGTTGACTCAATTTTGGGAAAAATTGCAGATTTTGCTGACTTTTAGGACATACAAGACCCTTTACGAGTCATAGTCCAGTCTACGAGTCATAGAGGTGGTCTTGTATATACTTCTAGTGTTCATAAGCAAAGTATGAAAGTTATACGAGCTCTAGGTACGAGTCATAGTCCTTTCTACGGGTCGTAAAGGGTGGTATCATAGCAAGTTCCAGTGTTGATCAAGATTGGATTAGGAAATACAAATGTGGACTATGGGAAGGCAATATGAGTCGTAGACCAGACTATGACTCTAGAGGTGTATCAAAGCAGTGAAGTCCAAAATGCAAGATGTTGACCACAAAAGCTCGATTACGGCTCGTAGGGCATACTACGAGTCGTAACTATAAGCTCTAGCAGATGCATACTAGTTTTTCTAATTAATTTAGGGAATCATTTGTAAATACTATAAATAGTATATTTTAGTGTTTTAGCAAAGAAGTTAGACAGATTTTGAGTTTCACACACAGAGAGAGACTTAGTGAGCACGAAAGTTTAGAGCATTTTTTAGGGTTTATCTTTAGAGACTCAATTTTGGAGATTACATTCACTTGTGCATTCATTATATCTTTCAACCTTGTGATTTTAAATAAAAAGTGGGTTTTATTGTTCTTCATTCTCTTTGGGTAAGTAATTAAGTATGTCTTCCATATTAATTGTTTATTTGTTTGCCCAAGCTACGAGTAGCTAAACCCACAACTTGGGTTATTGGAACCATGAGAATCTAACTTAGAAAACCCAAATTATTTGCACTTCTTGAGTTGAGTATTTACATGTATTGGTCAATTTCCTTTAGTTTGCATGTTGTTTAATGGTGTCTAATATTAGACCCCGCCTAGTGTCATGATCTCGATCTAGGTAGTGATGAATAGGGAAAGGGAATGGTTAACAAAATACTATGATGTGTAACTCATCCAAGGAGAGATTGACTAGGAAAATGGGTAATGGGTAGTTTGGCATACTATGAAGGCCGGCCAAGCCCTATAGTGAAATTCAACCTTCACCTTTAGAAGAGGGCTGGAAGAACCTAAATTATCATCTTGCATGCATTGTCCTAATTGAGAGTTGTGTTATCGAGTAGATTATGTTAGTGAATCATGCGGAACACAATTACCTAAGTTGCTCTCCTATTTGATTGTCTCTCCATTTGATTATTGGTGAACCAAGTTGCAAAAGTACAGTTTTCCCTTTGGGATTCGACCCTAACCATAATTAGGTTTTTTACTTCAATGATCACTTTGACCTTGAAATAGAGGCATATCTTGAGCGATCATCAGTTGCCTATGGATATGAATATAGTTCATCCGGTCTTCCATGTATCTATGTTGAGGAAGTGTGTTAGTGACCCAAGTGCTATAGTGCCCTTAGAAGTTATGGTTGTTGTGGAAGATAACTTGACCTATGATGAGGTCCCGGTAGAGATATTGCATAGGCAAGTGAAAAGGTTGAGAAACAAAGATGTGGCATTCGTTAAAATCTTTTGGAGGAATCTACAAGTTGAAAGTGCCACATGAGAAATCGAAGCGGACATGAAGAAATGATATCCATATCTCTTTCACTCTACTCAAGCCAAAGGTAATAAGTTAAGTCCTATCTATGATTTCAAGTCTTAAGCTCCAACCCTCATTTCATTTTTGCATGCATACATGTTCATGGTGACAAGTTTTGATGACTTATAATGCATATGTGTGAAATTTTTAAGAATTATGCTTAAGTGCATTTGTTGCATTCATGTTGGGCTAGAAGCCTCATGATTACTTCCCTTACGCATGTTTCTTTGGCATTCGAGGATGAATCTTCACAATGGGGAGATATTGTAACACTCGTCATGTGCTTCGGAATGCCCCATAAGTGTATTTCTTGAATATCTCAAAATTTGTGCATGATTTCAAAAATCCTACTTCATATTCTTATTCAGGAAAAAAATTGATTGGGGAAAGGGTAGCCTTCGAATTTTAGAAGACCAAAAGAAAAAAATAACTTTCACAACGAGAATAATTTCCAGTGTCCCTTGTACACCTAGGTTGCGACACGCCTAGGGTGCACCTCAATACAATTGTGCCCTACGCATCTAGTCTGCGTCATACCTAGGGCGCGGACCGATACATTCTGTTCCCTATTTTTTTAGCTTAGTTCAAGGGCATTTGGGTAATAACCCAATGCCCATTTAAATGTGAAACCTTCATATTATGGCCATTTTTCAACTCAAGAACCTTCTTGAACCCTCTCAAATCAGAACCCAATCCTCCATTCAATTACAAGAATCTCAAAAGCATACTTTGGATTTCAAGGACCCAACTCAAGCTTCAAGTCTCCTCCAAGTTTGAATCAAGAAATTCCAAGTTTAGGTATATGGGTCTTCATCCATAGGTCCTTTTTATCATGACCCAAGCCTAGGGCCTAGATATGACCAGCGAATGGGGAACTCGAAGGAACCCCAAACAAACCTCATTGCATATCATTACATATCTTTGGTTGCGAAAGCAATGTAAAACAACATAAGAAACATAAACAAGGGGCAATTGGGACTAAGGGAGATAGATTAATACTTAAGTAACGTGTAAAGGTCTAGAAAACACGGGATAGGGAGTAAGGGAAAACTTTCATAACATCAACACCTACAGACAAATGAGTGAAGGCTCATAACATAGATACAAAGCACGTCCAATAACACTTCTACTACACAGATAAGAGCAGAGGCCAAGACAAAGCAACCGGGTTCACCCTTGTAGTCAAAATACAAAATAAGGAAGAGTGTCTCAATACATAATAAGAGAAACATAGACTAGTGTCCCCGAAGTGGAAGACTCACCAACTAGCTTGAGTAGCACCGAGCTAGCCACGTAGAAGAGGCGTACAATCAACTTGGGCTCTGGTTCCTACATGGTGATATCATGTAGGAAAGAGTATGCGTTAGTACGTTTAAATATACTAAGTATGTAGGATGCAATGCAACAAAAGATCGGCATCATAATCAAAATGCATAAAAATAGGCAATAAGCGTAATATAACAATATGGCATGTATGACCAATGCTCAAGTAAAACATGCTTAAGTAACTCATGATGATATAGGATGTCATATGTGTAGGAGAGACTAAGCTAGATCTCCAAAGTACAAACTCTTTTAAAGGTTGATGATGATCTCACCCATCACCCTGGTATGTGAGGTACAAACCCCTCAATTAGGTTGATGATGATCTCACCCATCACGTTAGTGTGTGAGTTACAAACCTCTCAACTAGGTTAGTGGAAATCTGATCTACCACCTTTGTGTTTGAGATACTAACCCCTCAACTAGGTTACCCAGGCTCCTAGCCCCCAGATCGGGCATGGTCTAATACAACACTTTATATATAATATATCATATGCACAAGCTCCTTTTATCATCGTATAGTCATTCATATCATATATCATGCTTTGGACCTTCCAATTCATCAAGAAACCACATCCGGACATTTTATCAAACACTTAGAAGCTGTGTAGTGCTAGTGTAAAACCATGCAAATTAAAAGTGAAATCATGCTAGTAAATACAATATAAAGTCTCCAATAGATACTTGGTAAAACCCTCAAACAATATACATCAAAACCCTTCACTAATCCTTTCAATAGATCTTAGATTCATAGCTCAAAACTTGGTGAAATAGTCAAACAATTGCATATGCTCAAACATAGTGTGCAGTGATTTTCAAAATAATTAAGACCCATGGATAAATCACCTTTAAATCATGCAATTTGTAAAAAAAGAAAGCTTGGGCATCATGGGTGAAAGGAACCCATGAAAGAAACACACACACCTTAACTTTGGAGAAACTCTTGATGAAGATTGAAAATGGAGACTTGGAGCTTGAAGGAAATCCTTAGATACGGAAGAGGTTTTGGGACTTGAATCTTGAGAGAATTATTAGTCTAAGTGTTTGAGTGAGTATTGGAGAATGTTTAGGATGATGTGAGGGTAAAATAAGGCAAAGTATAGGTATTTTCATATGTGTGAAGGGTTAGGCCCAAGACCCAAAGAATTGGACCCGAAATAGAAAAATGACCAAAATAACACAGGGGCATATCGCGGCCCAGACGCGGATTTAACACTAGAAATTACAAGTTTGAAATTTCAAATTTTGCTATGGTTGCTCTAAAATTCAGGTTAGACCCATTTTCCACTCAATTTTGCCCCGTGGACAAGAATATGAAGTCAAATTTTTGAAATAATGAACGGTTTCTAGATATATGGAAATTATGATTCTGACGAGACATATTTTTGGGTACTTTTTATGGTCGTTTCAATATCTCCCCCTTGGGAACATTCGTCCCCAAATGTAAAAGAAACATAAGTGACAAGAGTTCCTGAACAAATTAGCCCCAACAAGAATGCAACATTATATTTAAAACACCATTTTCAAAATCTCAACAAAAGTATAAAATCATCATAAACTTGCCAACTTAAACATGAATGTATATGAATGACATAGGGGCTGAAGCAGATGTAAAATCACATAAAGAACTTAGTCACTATCTTAGGCTTGATTAGGGTAAATGAGGTACAAATATAGCTCCCATAAGACCATCTTGGCTTCCTTGGGGACACATTTGATTTGATGATCCTTTTAAGAGGGCCTTAATGAACATCACATCCTCATTAACCAACTTGTCCTCTATAACATCCACAATTTCAAAGAGTGCTATAGCACTAAAGTAACTAACACATCCCATCCACCTAGAAGCACAAAGAACCGAATCTATATCCATAGGCAATCCCTAAACTTATCGAACCTGACCAACCTTCCTCTGTACTCTATAAGGACTCACAATCCTCAACTCAATTGTCAACCTTAAATACACCTAACCCCCTTGGTACAATAACCACCATCTCCCCCTTGGAAGACAACCTCCACTCTATCATTTCCTCACCCAAAACTTTTAACTCTAATAAGGTGGAATAAGGCCTTGCCTAATCTAGACCTCTTAACTCAAGAAGATTTAGAACCATTAAGAATGATACACCACCATGGTCAACTTCCTCAATCTAACTCCCAATCTAACCAACCGATGGACCCCACTAGTCTCCTCTTTGCCACTATCAACAACGCATGCTAGGTTACCTAGAGCACCAACTGCAACATTAGCCTTACTAAGGAAAAATAATGCACACTCATTCATAATCCTTAAGGAATTCTAACCACCTTCTTGCTATCCACAATGCACGCCTATCATATTTAGCAAACAACCTCTCATCCTCTGAGACTTGTAACACTACCCCCAAATGATTGCTATCCAGAATGCACGCCTATCATATTTAGCAAACAACGTCTCATCCTCTGAGACTTGTAACACTACCCCCAAATGATTCAAAAGCTCTAAACAAATCAATACCTCATCACTAGAGACCACCACAAACATATCAAGGTATGGTTTTAAGACCCTATTCAAGAAACTCACAACCACCACCGGTGCATAAGTCAACCAAACAACTCAATCAATACTAATAATTCTCACGCCTTGTCCTAAAAGACACTTAAGGATATCACCTACCATCATCCTTGCTTGAAAAGAAAACCCAAACCCCAAATCAACCTTAGAGAAGTGACTAACCCATTATAGATGAATAAATAGATCGACCATCCTTAACCGTCACATCACAACCTTACGGGTTCTACACTCATCGAAAACATGCTATAAAAAAAGCCCAAACTACCCCAGGAGCTCCAATCCATCAAGCTAAGGACAATCAAGATCACGAGATAAGAGTCTATGCAACAAGAGAATGAGGCCACCCTTAAAGATCTCTTCTAGCCACTATAGACTCACGTGACCATCCGGGACACACACATGAATTCTATTAGCACAAAGGAATCTAACAAGAGATAGCTACTCCCCGGTCTATCAATTCACCTTACTCAAAATGTCGATCACAACATTGGCCTTAATTAGGGTCAACTAAGTCATAGAGAGACAATAGAAGAGAACCTACTTACAAGCTTCGATAATATCCTGCTAAACCCAAGAAGCTCCTAATAACCAAGGAAGTCAATGTCTAGGCTAATCTCTCATCACTTTTGTCTTACTAGGGTCCACCTTAATACCATCACCCGGTACCATACAACCTAGGAAGGCAACTTTTTATGACAATAATTCCCATCTCTCCTACTTAGCATTCAACCTTCTTCCTTAAACATTAAGTACTACCCTCAAATGACTCACATGCACTACCTTATTAAGGAACGAACCACCTTATCATCACTAAAACCACCATAAACCTATTAGAGTTGGGACTAAAGATTTTACTCATGAGACTTATAGGCATGACCGGTGTACTAGTCAAACCAAAAGACACTACCCCATATCCAATTCTTGGAAAGGGATATTCAAAGCCTCATCTACCACCAACAACAATTCTAATTACAAAACAACTTAGGTTCAACACCTCCAATTCTCACAAGATGGTAAAATGCAACCCCTTAGGGATCAATTGTACCTTATGACAAGAAATGGACCTCCCTTGCTACCATTTGACAACCTCCCACACAAAGATGGGCTTATTAGAGATTTGGGATCTAACTCTACGGGTCCTACCACCCATGAAGACACAATATGCATGCAACCATTCTATTCTTATAATGACATCAAAATCCACCATGCCAACACCAATAAGCCACAAAGCAAGACTTAATGCAATACAAATCTAGATCAATACCTATGAACCTTCTAGCAACAATATACTCAACAAAAGGATAGAAACCAAAGGTCCACAGAAAAACTTGGGCACACAAAAAGCCCCACTAGCAACCAAGAAGAATAGAGAAGAAATAGGGGCACACCGGGCCTACTAATGATGCACATCAAAGCCAAGGAAACTTTAACTTACCAGTAACAACATTAGCCATCTCATCCCCTCCTTTAGCAACTTGGCCAACATGACCACCTCGATCCAAAAGTCAACCATCCTTACACCCCCTTCGAACAAATAGACAATCCACTAGCTTGTGACCTACTTTACAACATCCAAAGCAAGCACTAGTGTTCCTCCAACATGGGCCACCGT
Source organism: Solanum virginianum (assembly GCA_000787875.1). Taxonomy (NCBI): domain Eukaryota; kingdom Viridiplantae; phylum Streptophyta; class Magnoliopsida; order Solanales; family Solanaceae; genus Solanum; species Solanum virginianum. Next base: position 14,092 of record DF367324.1, on the reverse strand, counting down.
GGTTCTTCCCACACCATCAACACTTGGGATTAGCCATCCCACCATCACCTCATTTTGGGTGAGCAAGAGGACAACCACTAACTTCGTGCCCAAATCCACCATAACCCAAGCAAGCATTAGACTTCTTCAAACTTATGCCACCATGACCCTCACCACACTTTCGGCATTTAGGCCTTTCCACGCCATCATCACCTACTTTATCCCTTTTACGCTTTTGAGGACACTCCTCTAATGTATGACCCATCTCCCTACAATCATAACAAGAATTAGTACCTTTCAAGCATGGGCCATCATAGGAACTACCACATTTTGGGTGCCTAGCATAAGGAACTATACCACCTTTATCTCTCCCCTTGGAACTTACCTTCAAAATGGGCCCTCTTGGCCTCACTACCTCTCCCCCTAAAACTAGAAGTCTCGGGAGCACCCACTTGTTGATTGAGTTGAGTCACCAATGTTGTCACAACTTTAGCCATTATCCATAGAGCATTATAAACCTTCGCATTCGATATATTGCCATCTTGGGTAGCTTGAGACATATCCTGAAATATAACGGTTAGGGGTTAGCAATAAGTGCTAGGGGATCTAACTCTATCACACGACATAGATCATGAAGAGGTAAAATATTTTTAAAATATCTCATAGCCTCCTACTCATAGTTGTGGTGCACAACACAAAAATGAATAAGACTCTAATCAACACGATGTGTTGGACTTCAAGGATCTAACAACCTAGTGCTCTGATAGCATCTGTGTCACGACCCAAGCCTAGGGCCTAAATATGACCGGCGAATGAGGAACCCAAAGGAACCCTAAACAAGCCTCACAGCATATTATTACACACCCTTGGTCATGGAAGCAATGTAAAACAACATAATAAACATAAACAAGGTGGAATTGGGACTCAGGGAGAGAGATTAATACTTAAGTAAGAAATAAAGGTTTAGAAAACAAGGGCAAGGGACTAAGGTAAAACTTGCATAACATCAACACCCAGAGATAAAAGAATGAAGGCACATAACATAGATACATAGAATGTCCAACAATACCTCTACTACATAGAGAAGAGCGAGGACCAAGACAAAGCAATCAGGCTCACCCTCGTAGTCAAAATAGAAAATAAGGAAGAGTGTCTCAATACATAATAAGTGAAATATAGACTAGGGTCCCCGAAGTGGAGGACTCACCAACTAGCCTGAGTAGCACTGAACAAGCCACGTAGAGGAGGGGAACGATTAACTTGGGCTCCCATTCCTATATGGTGATATCATATAGGTAAGAGTATGCATTAGTATGTCTGAATGTACTAATTATGTAGAATACACTGCAACAAAAGATAGACATCGTAATTAAAATGCATAACAATAGGCAATAGGCATAATATAACAATATGACATGTAAGAACAATGCTCAAGTAAAATATGCTTAAGCACCTCAGGATCATATAGGATATCATATGTGTAGAAGAGACCAAGCTAGATTTCCAAAGTACAAACCCTTTGGAAGGTTGATTATGATCTCACCCATTACCCTGGTTTGTGAGGTACAAACCCCTCAACTAGATTGATGATCATCTTACCCATCACCCCGGTGTGTGAGGTACAAACCCCTCAACTTGGTTGATGATGATCTCACCTATCACCCTAGTGTGTGAGGTACAAACCCCTCAACTAGGTTAGTGGCAATCTCACCTACCACCCTGGTGTTTGAGATACTAACCCCTCAACTAGGTTACCTCAGCTCCTAGTCCCCTCGAATCGGGCATTATCTAATGCAACACTTTACATAGAATATATCATATACACAAGCTCCTTTTATTATCATATAGTCATTCATATCATATCTCATGCTTTGGACCTTCAATTTATCAAAAAACCATATCCAAACATTTTATCAAATACTTGGTGGGTATGTAGTGCTAGTGTAAAATTATGCAAATCAAAAGTAAAATCATGCTAGTATATTCAATGTAACAGCTCCAACAGATACTTGATAACACCTTCATGTAATAAACATCAAAATCCTTCAGCAATCCTTTCAATAGAACTTAGATTCATAGTTCAAATTATTGTGAAACAGTCATAATTTCATATGCTCAAACATAGTGTGCAGTAATTTTCATAATAATCAAGATCCATGAATAAATTACCTTTAAATCATGCAATTTGTAAGAAAAGGAAGCTTGGGCATCATGGGTGAAAGGAACCCATAAAAGAAACTCATATACCTTAGCTTTGGAGAAACTCTTGATGAAGATAGAAAATGGAGACTTGGAGCTCGAAGGAAATCCTTAGATCTAGAAGAGGTTTTGGGACTTAAATCTTGAGAGAATTATTAGTCTAAGTATTTGAGTGAGCATTGGGAAATGTTTAGGATAATATAAGGGTGAAATAAAGCTAAGTATAGGTATTTTCATGTGTGGGAAGGCTTAGGCCCAAGACTCAAAGCCTTGGACCCAAAAATGACCAAAATAACACTGGGACGCGTCGCGCCATAGACGTGGATTTAACATTGGAAATTACAACTTTGAAATTTCAGATTTTTCTAAGGTTGCTTTAAAATTTGGGTTAGACCCATTCCCCACTTAAATTTTCCCCCTGGACAAGAATATGAAGTCAGATTTTCAAAATAACGAATGAATTTTTAGATATATGGAAATTATGATTTTGGGCACTTTCGAGGCATATTTTTGGGCACTTTTGGGGTCATTTCACTTTCACCCATGGAGACCAACCTTCTCTTTTTATGAAAATAGTATGATTTCAAGTTACATTCTTCATGTGTAACTCTAATTATGCATTATAAATTTGAATTATGCTAGGTTTTATCAAGTATTGATTATTATCCATGAATTTCCATTTTAATCTTATTCCATGAGTTGATTTATGTCTATTGAAACTATGCATAATATGAGCTATGAAAATTATGGACCATTGTAAACTTTTGAGATAGATTTCATGATACCCAAACTAAGGATTTTACTACTATGTCGGTGGGTTGATTTGCATGACTCTAAAATGGATAATTTTACTCTCTTATGGTTATTACTCTATAAATGGCATGGTTTACACATGTTCTCAAATACCCACCATGTTTGATTAAACTACATGACAAGGATTTTCAAGTTAAAGATGAATTATTGGATGATTTGTAAGTCAAGTGATTTCATTATATTTATAGGCTCCCAAGCATGTAATAAACTCATGAATGATTTTTATGATTTACAAGTGACAAGTTGAGCCCTTATTTTATAATTCTACCAACTTGTGAGCACAATATATCTATTTGAGTGGTCAAGCATGATTACTATTTTACCCTCATGTTCAAGTTAAGCTCACTAGTAGGGGTCAATCATGTTACAAGTTTCTACTCTCATGTGAAATGCAATACCTACTAGAAGGGGACAAGTTTATGTATTGTTTTTTACGCTCTAGTAAAAGTTATATGCCCATATAGGGGTCAAGTATGTGAGTGAGCTACTTATTCCATGTTATCAAGTCTTTACAAGTTATTTATGTTATGATTATATCTATGATTATTTCAAATATTCTATGGGATTAGACTTAGCACCGATTGAGGCTTAAGGTGAGGGCTTGACTCAAGGGGTCCTTCTATAAAGTCTTAGTCTCTAAACTATGTGTAACCATAGGATTATGTTATTTTCTTAAAAAGGCTTACTAGTGCGTCCATCTAGGTCAAGTTAGCCACAAAGTGGAGTTAAGTTTGGTTTACCTTGGCCAATAGACCACACCTTCTCCGGTGGGGTGTCATGCATCGGGATTCCAAGTAGTAGCTCACTTGGTCTTATATGCCGATTAAGGTTTCCTCCCATATATGTATGCTATATTATGCAAGTTGAATGTTATCATACATATTTTATTACAAACATTGATCATATATGTGATATTGAGATTATATCCATTATCTATGATTATGCATTTCGATTACTATGGCTTATGTCTTTGTTGCATTGCACCCCACATACTTAGTACATTCCAAGTACTAATGCATACTATATGCCTACATGATATCACCATGTAGGAACTAGAGCTACTATTGATCATCTTTCTCCACGTGGCTAGTTCGGCCCGAAAGCTTTTGGTAAGTCCTCAAGTCTTAGGACATTATCTATTTTCCTTTCATATTATATTGAGACTTGTACGACTTTTGGATATTTATTACTTGAGGGTGAGCCCAGGAAGTGTCTCGGCCCCTGCTCCATTCTATGTAGAAGTGTTATTGGATAATAAGGTATCCTACGTATATGAGCTTGACTCCTCTTATGTTATTATTGTTATGAAAGACTTCCTTTAGTCCCGATTCCCTTCTTATTAATGTCATGTGTTATTATTTATTTAGCTTTCGCGATGAAGGATGTGTGAATAATATGCTAATAGACTTGTTTGGGGTTCCTTCGAGTACCCATTCACCGTGTTACGTCTAGGCCCTAGACTTGGTTGTGACAGACTTGTTGTTTTTTTATTCTCTATATTTTATTTGAAGTATGTTTAATAAGAATTATCTATATTGTACTCTCCTCATACCTCACCTATGAATATCGACGACTACAAAATTACATCAATCCTTAAGGTAATGGTAAGTTTGGTGAATGTTTTACTCTTCGCAGACCTCTCTTATAAGATAGCATTAATCTACACCATATTTAATTGGATAATTATTTTGACCGACAATCAACTAAAATTAACATATTTCCCTTATTTTGACTTGATAAATTTTGTCCTTTTGTCACCCTATCTAAAATGTAACGCTAAGGATAATTCGAATAGATAGTTCTGCTCACATGATCTGCATTGTTCATTCACAAAAGCTTTTACTTTATTCATTCAATTATAATTATTTTCACAAATATTTGTGTACATAAAAGTAATATTCTTTATTATGTAACTTATTACAAAATGTAGTGCACCGTTTGCAACACAAATGTCCAGAGATTTGTTATTTTTTTATTCTTAATATTTTATATGTAGTATGTTTGATAAGCATTATTCATACTATATTCTCCTCATACCTCACCTATGAATATCAACGACTACAAAATTAGAATAATCCTTAAGGTAATAGTAAGTTCTGTAAATATTTTGCTCTCCGCAGACCTCACTTATGAGATTGCAGTAATCTAAACCATATTTTATTGGATAATTATTTTGACCAACCATCAAGTATATTAAAATATATTTCCCTTATTTTGACTTGTTCTAATTTGACATAAATTTCATCCTTTTGTCACCATACCTCAAATGTAACACTAAGGATAATCCAAGTAGATAGTTCTACTCACATGATCTACATTGTTCATTCACAAAAGCTTTTACTTTATTCATTCAATTATAATTATTTTCTCAAAGATTTGTGTGAATAAAAGTAATATTCTTTATTATATAATGTATCATAAAATGCAGTGTACCATGTGCAATGCACGTGTCCAGAGACTAGTTGTTCTTTATTATCAATATTTTATAAGTAGTACGTTTAATAACCATTATCCATATAGTACTCTTATCATACCTCACCTATGAATATCGCTGACTACAAAATTACAACAATCCTTAAGGTAATGTTAAGTTTTGTAAATGTTTTACTCTCCGCACACCTCACTCATGAGATTGCATTAATCTACACCATATTTGATTGGATAATTATTTTGACCAACCATCAAATATATTAAAACATTTCCCTTATTTTGACTTGTCCCTATTTGACACAAAGTTCATCCTTTTGTTACCCTACCTAAAATGTAACGTCAATGATAATCCAAACAGATAGTTCTGCTAACATGATCTACATTTGTTAGAACTCATATTGAGGTGTATTGAAATCATTGCGGAATTTGGGATCAAGGTTGCAATTTTAGGAAAATTTAGGACTTAAGTGTAATTTTAAAAAGTTTGAGAACTCAAGTTGAAATATTTCATAGATGTGTGTGTATAAACATATATATATATATATATATATATATATATATATATATATATATATATACACACACACACACACATGTGCACATAAGGCTTCTTTAAATTTCTAGAATAATTGTCTTCTTATCAAAAAAAATCAAGAGTTATTTAATTAAGTTGGGTCCACTCAAGTTGTGTTTTAATTTGATTGGAGCAAGTGCAAGGGGTTGTTCAAGGAAGTGTAAATTAATATATATACATGTATATGCTCCCTTAGTCTTCATCAATAAGAGGAATAAACACTTAGAAAAAAAAGAGCTTCAAGACCCTTCTCTCAAAACAACTTCGGGTTGCTACAGTAAGGGGAGGGAAAATTCATGTTTTTTTGATCTTTCAACTATTTTGATTTTACAAGCTTGGTATATTGGGTCCCCCAAGTAGCATGGAACCGTTGGTTTGTCAAGAAAACACTTTGTAATTCAGATTTGGCGATTTGAAGT